>REGO01000535.1:32140-66754 GCA_010120015.1 Rhombomys opimus
TTTAGGTATGTGCCTTGTATCCCTGATCTCTCCAATACTTTAAACATAAATGGGTGTTGGACTTTGTCAAATGCCTTTTCAGCTTCTAAGGAGATGATCATGTGGTTTTTCTCCTTCAGTTTGTTTATGTGGTGGATTACCCTTGCATGCCCGGGATGAAGATTATGGGTTTTCAAAGTTTATTCTTACAGTTCTCTAGATGTCCTCAGTGTCTGTTATTAGGTCCCCCTTTTGGTCCCTATTTTTTTATATTATTTCTCTGACTTTTAGTTAATTTGGTTAAGAGTTTGTGCATCATAGTGATTTTTCTCCAAGAAGCAACTTTTTGTTTCATTGATTATTTTGTATTTTTTTTTCTGTTTTATTGATTTCAGCTCTAAGTTTGTTTTCTTTTCTTTTTTTTCTTGCCATCTACTCCTTTTGGATGACAGTTCCTCTTTGTGTTCTAAAGTTCTCATGTGTGTCATTAAGTTACCAATATGAAATATCTCCAATAATTTCATTTACGCACTTAGTGGTATAAACTTACCTCTTAAAAAATATTTCATTGAATCCCAGAAGTTCGGGTATTACTTTTTCTTTTTAACTTACAATCAGTTATAAAATGTTCTTAATTTCTTTCCTAATTTTTAAATTGACTTACTTTTCAGTTACTAATGACTTGTTCAGTTTCCATGAATTTGTAAATTATCTGCTGTTTCTATTATTGATGCTATCCATGGCAGTCAGATAAGATGCTGGGTGTTATTTCAGTTTTCTTGTATTTGCTGATACTGGCTTTATATTAAAAAATGTAGGAAATTCTGGAGAAAGTTTTATGAGTTGATTTTGCATTTGCATGAATTCTTCTTTAAATATCTGTTAGGTCCATCTGGTTAATGATGCCAAAGACCTCAACATAAGACCAGATATACTGAATCTGAAAGAACAGAAAGTGTAGGATAGCTTGAACTTATTGGTTCAGGAAAAGAATTTCTGAAAAAAAAAAATCATGAATAACACAGGCACTAATTCTAGCAGCTAATAAATGGAACCTCATGAAACTGAAAAGCTTATGTTTGACAAAGCACACCACCATTAAAAAAAAAAAAATGAAGCCTAGAGAATGAGAAGATACTTTTAACAACTGCTCATTAGAGGGAGGGCTAATATTAAAACTATGTGAATAACTAAAAAACAACAACAACAACAACAACAAAAAACTGAACATTGTGGAAACAAACAACCCAATTAAAATTGGCTGCTGATCTAAATACAGAATTCTCAAAAGAAGAAACACTTTTGGCTGAGAAATACTTAAAGAAATGTTCAACATTCTTAGTCATAAGGGAAATGCAAATCAAAAATACTGTGAGATTTCATCTTACACCAGTCAGAATATCCAAGATAATTAAAACTGATGACAACTCATGCTGATGAATATATGCGATAAGGAGAACACTCATCCACTGCTGGCGGTAGTGTGAACTTGTATTTGTCACTATGTAACTCAAAATGGCAGTTCCTCAGGAAGGCATGAATTGACCCAAATGGTGCAGCTCCGTCTTCACTTGGGACTCCTGACAGCAGGAGCTGTGTCTGATTCTATTGCCCATGTCGGGATCCCTTTCCCTTAACTGGCATCCCTTGCCTAGCCACAGTAGAAGAAGATGCATGAGCTTAGTACTACTACAAGTTGACATGCCAAGGAGGTTTGATTTCTATGCGAGCCTTTTCTGAGGTGAATGTGGGGGACAGAAGGGTGTCCTGGAGATGAGGTGATGGGGAGGGACTTGGAGAAGAGGAGGAAGGGAAACTGCAAATCACTTTTACAGGTAGTCCCCACGTCCTGCAGTAGAGGACAAACATAAAACAAACTCAATGGCATATTTGGATGTTCTTTTTTTTCTCATATTGTTCTCTGCACGTCTCTCTCTCTCTTTTTTTTCTTTAACCTTACAGATCCCTTAGGTGTAAATTATAGCTTCCTGCTTTGTTTGTTTGTTTGTTTTTTATTCCTATGTGTGCAAATGTGTGTGTTTCCTGTAACCCTCCCCCCATCATAGTTTGTCTGCTTTTGTTTTATTTTATTAATATTCTATAAAAGCCTACTTGTTTTCTATTGAGAGATAGAAAGTATGTGGATGTGGTTGGAAGAGGTGTTGGGGAGAATAATGAAGAATTGGGGGTAGGGAAACTATAGTCAGAATATAACAATATTTTTTCAATAAAAGAAAAATAGAGAGAAAAAAATAACTGAAGAAAGCACATGAGCATCTATGAAAATAGAACAAATCATCCATACTGCTTATAACTTATATCCATCCAAAGGATAATATCTACCAAAGATAATATCTATCTTTGTAATTAATGTGCCTAATCATCTTGGTGCCATCTTCCCTAGCATGAAAGATGTATGTAGCCTAACTTTTCTAAAATTATTTTTTTCTAACATTGTTAATGATTTGTCATTCATCAATTTATTGACAGGTAAAACATTCATTTTCCAGTTTCTGAACAATGGGAAAATTATTTAAGGTGATTAATGCTGTTTTCTGTCTGTACTATGTTTGGGTGTGTATCTAATTGGCACAGTTCTGGAAGGTCTTTAGTAAGTATGCCTCCGTAGGAGAGTGATCTTTTCTTAATCTTTAGATACCAATGTGTTACAAGAAGAAATACAAATAGATAGACTTTTCCAAAGTGGCTTGCTGTCTTTCTTTTCCTGCTGTGTTTGAAAACAAACAAACAAACAAACTTCAATTTCTAAATTACTTAGTGATATCCTTATTTAGGCAGGCTCATCTTTAATTAGACATTAGCCTTCTCAAAAGAAACCACACTAAACATATGATCACTATTCTTATGTATTTTAAATCTAGAATATTGTTCGTATCAGGCTGAATATTTTCGTTCTCTCCATAGGGTTTTATTTGGTTTATTGATAATGTTTATTTATTCAGAAAGTGTTACAAAAAGGCTGGAACATAAAACTTGAAGGTATCATCACCACCATTTCTTTATCAAGAGTCCCCAAACTTCAAGGTTCTCATGGAATTCTGAAATTAAGTAAAAATCAAAACCTCAGATACTCCCTTTCATCGCTTTTCAGCAAAGATAAATATTTTAGAATTCCTTTATCATCAAGGTCTGGATATAAAACATGCTTCAAATACATACACAAAATATATTTCATTATTACTAGTAATTTAATTTTTTTCTTTTTTATTTAACTTTTATTAATTACACTTTATTCATTTTGTATCCCCCCATAAGCCCCTCCCTCCTCCCCTCCCGGTCCCACCCTCCCTCCCCTTTATGCATGCATGCCCCTCCCCAAGTCCACTGATAGAGGAGGTCCTCCTCTCCTTCTTTCTGATCTCAGTCTATCAGTTCTCATCAGAAGTGGCTGCATTGTCATCTTCTGTGGCCTGGTAAGGCTGCTCCCCCTTCAGGAGGAGGTGATCAAAGAGCAGGCCAATCAGATTATGTCAGAGTAATTTAAATTTTAAAATATACTTGGAAGTTGAAGAGATGCTTCAGCAGCAAGGAGCACTTTTTGCTCTTTTTGACAACCAGGGTTTAGTTCTCAGAATCCATATGGCAGATCACAACCATCTATAACTCCAGTATAGGTACTCCAACTTCTCTGTTGGCCTATGTGGGTACTAGGCACTCATGTGATGAACAGGCACACATCTAAGCAAAAAAAAAAAATCTTTAATTAATATTTTTATTCAATCTTAATTGCAGTTTAATATGAATATTTGTAGAAAATTATGTAAACAGAGACAACCACAAACACAGAGATGACATATTGTCTTTGTAAGTTCCTCTATCTGGGATATATTCTGTGGGCATTATTTTAAGCCAAAATATGCTTCTCATTTCACTGTAGTTTAAGAAGATTATATTAATTTGGGGGATAGGTAATTCTCATGAAGACAATCGATCTGTTGAAGGTCCTGGTATTGACTCATAGTTCTTTAGAAAGTCAGAGCCAGTAACCAATTTTTTTTTTCAAAATTCCTGGGGAAAATTTGTGTGTGTGTGTGCATATATTAATGTTATCTATGTATGAATAGACTGCACACATGTCTGTCTGTGTGTGTGCACATGTATACATGACTAAGAAGTAGAAACTACTTACAAGAGTATATGCTTTCAAATATGCAAGCCTTGTGTACTCAGGGATCATTGTATAAGAACTACAATCGAAGACTCTTTAAACACCCATGTCTCTTCAACCCCCAAGCAACTGTTCACAAAATAGTGTGCCATTGGTCCCAATATCTCACTTAATATTAATAAAATTATTCATATTGAACATTCAAACAACATTAATAAGGACAATACAATCTATTTCTACTTAATAGTTACAGCTTTTGGAAGGAAGGGTTATAAGTTCTATTAACAAGAATGCATGTATGTCTGTATGCATGTAATTGCTATGAATATTTGACAGTTCCTACAGAAAATTAAAAATGTACTTAATGTGACTTTCTCTGTGACTTCTATTCTATTACTCCAAAACTATTTTTTGTTTGTATTTGATTTAACTCAGTATATTCAAAGTCAGTTTGTAAACATATCCTTGTTTACATTGCAAATAACTGGAAAATTACTTGATATTCCAGAAACAGGTGGGATGCCAATATCAGTTTCTTCACTTCTGTTGGCTACTCCGGTATAAAACATGCCACTAGCTATATGCATTCTTATGGCTTTTCATTAAAAGACATATTTCTGTACATAGTTCTACATGATTAATAAAGTTAGTCTCTAGAGGGCATTCTGGTGCTAAAAAAACAAAAAAAAACAAAAAAACAAAAAAACAAGAATGCTTCATTTGTGCTCAGTATCAGCCAGTATTCAAAGTCCTCTGCATTTAAATGGCCTGACTTGTTATTGGAAATATTAATTATATTTGTAGATTAAAGATATAGTAAGCACTCTGAACTTCACCTGAATGACACGTCATGGAGTTAAGGTTATGTAACCCCTTTTATAGTGATTATATAGTGATCTGTGGTCTTAATACTATTTTGTACTTCTGAGCTTATTGATTTTGGCAACCCTGTATTTTCATATTTATTCTTCAAAAGAAATATTAAGATAATAAAATAAAATTCAAAATTTAAATTCCTTACTAATTTTGACACAATTCAACTCATTTTTGTTTTCATTATTATTATTATTATTATTATTATTATTATTTACAACTAACTCACTTTGTATTCTAGTTGTAGCCCCCTCCCTCATCTCTTCCTGATCTCCCATCCCTCTCTTTTACACCCCCTCATCCTTCTCCCCTAGTCTACTAATAGGGAAGTCCTCCTCCCTTATTGTTTGACCCTTCCCTATCAGGTCCCATTAGGATTGCCTGGATTCTCTTCCTCTGTGGGATGGCTAGTTGTCCCAACAGGGAGAAGTGATCAAGTCCCAGGTAATGGAGTTCATGTCAGAGACTGTCTCTTCTCTCCTTACTAGAGAAGCCACATGGAGAATGAGCTGTCTATGGGCTACATCCTGAGCATAGGGTCCATGCGTGCTCCTTGGTTGATGCATCAGTCTCTAAAGTCCTCCCTAGTGACTTTGGTGGCCCCTTTCCCTTCCAGGTCCTTCTAGATCTTCCTTCTTACAAAAGATTCTCCGTGCTCTGTGCAAAGTTTGGCTGTGAGTCTCTGCATCTGCTTTGATTCTGACAATTAAAAATAAAGCTGCTATAAATGTAGTTGAGCAAATGACCTTGTTGTATGGTTGAGCATCTTTCAGATATATGCTCAGGAGTGAAATAGTTGGTTCTTGAGGTAGAAATATTCCCAATATTCTGAGAAAGCACTAGGTTGATTTCCCAAGTGATTGTACCAATGGAGGGGGGTTCCCCTTTCTCCACATCCTCTTCAGCATGTGTTGTCACTTGAGTTTTTGATCTTAGATATTTGATGGGCCTGAGATGGAATCTTGGGGTTGTTTTGATTTGCATTTCCTGCTGACTGAGGATGTCAAGCGTTTCTTTAAGTGTTCCTCTGTCATTTGATATTCCTCAGTTGAGAATTCTCTATTTAGCTCTGTATCCCATTTTTTCATTCTATTTTATTTTGTGTATATAATAGATATGAATATTTATTATATATACATGCATAACCAATGAGGAAAAATACATCATAATTCTGAAGTAGAGGAATGAGGGATATAGGAGGGGGTTTGAAGGGATAAAAGAGAATGGAGAAATATTGCAACTATGTTATAATGTTGAGGCTTTTTTTTTAAATTCTGGATATCTCTTCTGTCAGATGTAGGGTTGGTGAATATCTTTTCCCAGTATGCAGGCTGTCATTTTGTTCTGTTGATCATGTCCTTTGCTTTCAGTTTCATGAGGTACCATTTATTGATTGTTGATCTTATAGCCTGAACTCTTGGTGCTCTCAGTAGAATATTAAAGTATGGTATGGTAAAAATGTGTCTAATATTTCAAATCACAAATTTGTGAACTTTAAAAATAGGCATATTGTAATTTATAGATAGGAACTAGTTCATCAGGGACAAACTTTATCTTCTACAATTATTTTTTATTCAATCATACTATGCACAGAAAATAAACATTAATTTTCTTTCTCAGAACACATAATTTCCCATAGATCTTTATAACTTATTGGTTAAAAAGCTTATTATGCTTTTTGCATAAGTATTAAGTACATATACTTAGGGGTTAAAATTGTGTTTGTAATTAGTCTTTGAAATTAGCTATAATTAATATGCAAAACAGATTTGTGGTTCTAAATCTATTGAAAATATCTTTGCTTATACCACTTTAATCATGATCATGGTGATAATTATGCTATAATTACTAGTTAGCTAAACATTTATGTGCATGTGATTACATTGGAATTTTAGCTAAAGATGCTTACAGTGAATGTGGAAGAATACTTCTAGGTGATTAGGTATTTTCTCTATGTTATATATTTACATAGTTTCTGCATAAAATTACTGTATCTACACTTATATTTAAAATATATCTATGGCAAACTATATAATAAATATAAAGTATATTATAACTTAAGGTAACTTACATAATACATTTAAAATTAACAAGTCCTTCTCTATGGAACTGTGTTTTACGGACAGTTTTGCTTTTGATACCCTTATTTAATCAAAACTTTTGGTAACTTCATTAGCCTTTTGCAACCTGAGCAGAGCCCAGTCTCCTTAAAGATGGGTATCCTGTGGCAGGAAAGATCCTGTGGCTTAGTTGCTAAGAGCACTCCTTGCTATTGCAAAAGGCCTGGCTTCACTTCCCAGTATCTACATTGGCTGGCTCTTAACTTTAGTTCCAGTGAATCTGACACGCTCTTCTGGACAATTTGGGTACTTGCACATACCATATACACTCACACACACACATACACTCACGTATTTATATATATTTTTATATGTATCACATATAGCCTAATACTTTTGAAAAATTAAAATATGTAAGAGGTCCCTATTATTTTTTTAAATTTAAAATTTTATATTAATTACAGTTTATTCAATTTATATCCCAGGTGTAGCCCTTATTCCCTCCCAATCCCACCCTCCCTCATGTCCTCCAATGCCCCTCTCCAAGTTCACTAACAGGGGAGGTCTTCCTCCCCTTTCATTTGACCCTAGCCTATCAGGTCTCAGCAGGACTGGCTGCATTGTCTTCCACTCTGCATGGTAAGACTGCTCCCCAATCAGGAGAAGTTGATCAAAGACCCAGCCATTGAGTTCATATCAGAGACAGTCCCTATTCCCATTACTAGGGAACCCACTTGGAAAAAGAGCTGCCATAGGCTACATCTGTGCAGGGGTTCTAGGTCATCTCCATGAATGGTCCTTGGTTGGAATATCAGTCTCAAAAAAGATCCCTGGGCCCAGATTTTTTGGTTTTGTTGCTCTTCTTGTCCCGTCCAGCACTTACTATCTTCTGCTTCTTTCATAGGTTTCTCTGCACTCTGCCCAAAGTTTGGTTATGAGCCTCAGCATCTGCTTTGATACCCTGCTGGGTAGACCTCTAAGAGGCCTCTGTGGTTCCTGTCCTGTTCCCTGGAGAGTGGAATCAATGCTTGCAATTCAAGATTAATTCCAGAAGAGGAAATCCGTAAGTACAAACTTATATATCAAATAAATATATTCTGAACAATTTTGCACTAGGCAGATTTCCTGCATCTTTTAAAAAACAGAGTTCTCTGTATGAGATCTTGATATAAGCCTTTGGGAGGGAATAAGGGACCGGGATACAGCTAGGATACCGAGTTAATAAAATGTAACTAATAATAAAAAACAATAAAAACAAAAAAATAAATTAAATTAAAAAGTTAGTCAGTCTACATTTTGTTCTCAACTAAATATGTAGTTTTTAGCATAACTGTCTTATCTTTAACATCATAGCATTAAAAGATACTCAGAGAAGGAGCAGTGTTTTCTACTGTGCTTAACTGCTTTGCCTGTGCACAGATTAAATTTGCTTTTTTTTTTTTTAATTACAGTATCAACACGAGGAATGTACCGTGTGCTATCTCGGCAGTCTTTAAAGTTTAGCTGTAGAAGAGCTAGCACTTCTTCTGTCTCTTTCTCCAGCTTCATGTCTCTGTGGAGATCAACTCCTGCCATAGTCTGTTCCTCTCTAGTCCTTCACTTAACTTTTTGTTACTTCTGAGTCCTTTGATTAGAGTTGTCTTTTCAACTCTGTCTGTGCCTAGGTCAGTTCTACATTCCCTATAATTTTAAATTTCTCTGAACTCCACTGTGTTCCATTTTCCTTCACTTAATATGTATCATGATCTATGCTCCTGCTTTGCCCTTAGGACTATCATCTGGAGAAAACATAAAACATAGTAAGCATGTGATAAATAAGCATTTGATCAATGGACAATAAATAGAAAATAGCTATAAAAGAAAAGACAAAAAGAAAAAGGTTCTACAGTGATTTATTTTTTAAACAAATGCTACTTTTTATGCCTTGGAGAGTCACAATACAAATTAGGAGAGTAAAGGCTCTCCATATTTTGTGGTAAAGAAACCTATTTTATTTTGTTTGACTTAGAGTTTCCCCAAGCTCTTTGAATATGAAACTCTTTTGCTTGTTTTATAAATAGTGGCACTCAATGTCTCTCGTAGAGATTTTTCTTTGGGACACATTAGACTTTTAATAAAACCTCATTGAGATTTTAATAGTAAAAATTATTATTTAAATCAGCATTTTAATCGGTATTTGGAAAAAAAGGTTTAGCGTATTGAGAGGGTCAAATGTATTTTCTAAGTGAATTGAGTTTAGTTTGAAAAGGAAAGGCATTTTGCCATTAGCTTTCTTGCCTGTGGTTGACAGTTGATGGAATAGCACATGAAGCAATATGTTTTTCTTTTTCTTTCTAAATTTGTATTAAGCCCATAGCAATTCTGCAGCAAATTTAATGATGTTGTGGGGAAAATGTCTAATATAAAATATTTTATTATAAAAGTACCAAACATTAAGGCTATACTATATCTGCCTCTCTATTTGACAGCAGAGAGGAAAACATTACATTTGTAAGGAAGAATGTAGAAAGAAATGAAAGTGCAGACCTGACCTGCATGAGTATAACTCCCCAGTGCTTGACTCCGCAGGATGATTTTATTGTATTTCATGTTTGACAAAACATAGTTTTTCATGTTTCAAGTTTGGGGGACATTTAGTCTGTCCTGGCATAATGGATTAAGTGTCATGGTCTCTTGCCATCTCAGAAATGATATGTTGAAATATATTTGCTATAGTTCTTTCATGGATGTTTTCAGTTCTTAATACAAAGAATATATTTGGCTTAAATTCATGTGAAAGTCTGTGTTCCTGGTGACATTTTTAGGTATTCTTTTTATATATAAAGCTATTGGGCAATAAACTCTATTTTAAAACATTTGTTTTTTTTAAAAAGAAATTATAAGTGAAAAAGCAAAAACATATATTGGACCTTCTGTAATATTCTTAAAAGTACTAATTTTCAAGACAATAAATAACTAATAAAACTTTGATATCCATTTGATCCAGTTCATTAGACTATGTGAAGTATTGTTGCATTTAGAACGGATATTTACAGGTAATAGAGAGATGTCTCAGGAATATGAAGGGAAGCACACCATTCATGCAAACCTACACTAGTCAGATGGAAGGCGCGGAGATACATGCACATGTCTAAGAAGATCAAAATGCAGACTTACTGCAGCCAAAAATTTTGTATTGCTTTTTTCCACAAATTAGACCTTTCAACAGTCATTCCACATAGCTATCATCTTCAAACTTTGTTGCCATACTTCACACCTTCTGTTCTTAATCTGTTTTCATAACCACCCAGCTAAACTGACACGATTTGAGCATGTAATCTTTTTCTCAGTCCTTGGTTCTTCTCACATTTTAGATAACTGTAAATGAAGACACACTTTGTCCATAATTTTTCCCACATGTTATATGTAAATATATCATGACTTCTTCGCAAATCAGGCATCATAGAAGATAAATATTATATTCTGATAATCAAGATGATCTAAGGAGCAAAGTGATACTTTCATTGAAATATTTTGGTAATTGTAAATGACAATGGCAAAATACTTCATAAATTTTAAAAATGAATTTGTAGTTTGATCTTGAGTTACATAATTGACTGGATCTACTAATCATTCCTCGGTAAGCATTTCCACTTAAACATGTCTTCAATGTCACTCTTACTGGTCAGGGAAGGGCTCTCATTCTCACTGATATAAGTCATGTCTGAAAACATTCACACTGAAGATGAAGTGAGAGTGGAAAGAACCGCTTAGGTTACTGATAGCTGCCTTCAACTAAATCTCTGAGCAGTGCACCCTAAATCTTATAAGGCTCAGCTGACATTTTCATGCCACTTTTATTTCACCTAGACTAAATCTGAAAGTATTTTAAAAGGAAATGCAATCTAGTCATATTCCTATTTCTCTTCAAAAAAACACCATAGAATTGGAAGACCAATTCACACACCCTTTCTCCAAGTGTTTAAAACTTAAAGATGCTGCACCGTCTGAATCACTGGGCAGGTTTTTAAAACCAGTTTTTATCTCAGTCATATTCCTGTGAACATCTTTGCCGCATGTTCATTCCGCTCATATTCTTAGGGCCCTGTTATTTTGACTGCTTTTGGGTAATGCCCTCGAGCTTAAAAAATATGGTTTGAAGGAAATTGGCTCTGGCTCTGATCATAATAGCACAAATGGCAAGTCTCCAGGTGACCTGTGGTGCCACAACCCAGAGGTGATTTGCATGTTTAGTATGAACATGGAGGCAAAGGGACACCCACTATTGTGAGAGCACGCCTATTTCGCTGGCAGAAGTACTTGCTCTGACTGGAGTGCTGAACTGCAAATCTTTACCCAATGTACGGTAAACCGTAATTTTAAGAATTTTTTTTATAAAAAGTTCTGTTAAAAATTATGAACATTTGTGGATTTACTTTGTATTTTTTCCTTCAAACAAATTTAACCCATTTGAGATTATTTAACTTGCTTTTATTTCCCCTTCCTCCACTCTTTATATACCAGACATTTATATGCTCTCATCATTTTCATGAAATTCCAGGGTTTAATATAACTGTACGTTAGAATGAGAACGGGAAGGGAGAATTTGTACAGAATATTCACGAGTCCTGAAATTAAACTACTCATGAGTTGTCATGTAATTAAAACATGCAGAGTTGTCGCCTGCTCTTCTGAGGGTCAATATTTCCTAAGGATGAGGTCCACGGACTGCAGAAGTTGCAAGTAAAACTACTTTCTATAAAGAGAAGAGCTTTAAAATGTCTGGTTTCCTAAGATACCTATGGCTCCTCTGCTATTTATGAAACCACTACAGGTTTTTCTATTTCAAACATCTGTAGAAACAGGACAGCCAAAGCAAAAAGAAACTGATTTCACAGTTATTGTTTTTCTCTGATTTGATTTACCTCGTGGTTCCCATAGCTATAATTTCAAGAACTACAAGATTTAAAAATTGCAGGCACATGCGTGAAATGTAACATTGAACATCAGTAAATGACAGTTTCTTGTTCACAGACTTTTGCCATATCCTGGCTACCTGCTCTGTCTCAGACGAATGTAGCATTTTAAATATTGTAATAGCCAATCATAGCTCTTGGGTTTAGAATTGAGAACACCGTGGCAGAGAACAATCTCTAAACTTTTAATTAAAATTAAAGTAAATGAGGGCACTAATGTCTTATGATAAATGATTTTAGACTAAATTTTTATATTAAATGCAGTTTAAAACTAAATATACTCAAATAAAACTGTTGATTTTTTATTCTGTTTACTTTGCATATCTTTTATGTTTAGATAATTAAAATAACAGGGCATACCAAATACCTCATTGCTTTTATGTCTAGTTTCCGCACTTTTACTCAGTCTTTCTTTTGTAGTTCTTTTTCTCTTTTTCATAGATCCAGAGTAGGAAATAAGTCGTGACTTCCCTGTTGTCTCAGTATGAGAATCAAAGGACCTATTGGGAAATGAATCATCGAGAACTGATTTTGGTTTGAATAGCATATGTCTTTTTTTAATGCTGCATGTTTATAGAAGCCTAAAAAAAACGGGGACTGTATAGTTGCACAACTAGAGAGAAAAATAAATTAAGCCTTTCCTAGTCCAAGGGTGTAATTTATACTTGAAACAGCTAAAGGAAGGAAAAATGCAGACATTGTGGAGGGAAGTGGGGCCGAGAGTTAATGGTTATAAAATAACTATGAGAACATTTATCTTGATATTTTGGAGTTTAAATTTTATATCACTAAATAAAGTGCAGACATAAAAATAGACTGCTTTTTATCAGCTTGAATACCAATCAGGGAGAATAAAATGCCCGTGAGTTTAAACTGAAAGTAGATTTGGTTTAGCCGATTTCTCTGGTAGTAAGCAGCCAGCTAGATGTCTCAAATCTCACTTTCAAAAAGCCCATTTTCTATTGGCGATGATAAATTTACCCCTTGCTTATACTTATCAGTGGGTGTTCAGTTGTTACAGCAGATTGGAAGTGATTCAGCTCATTTCTTGGGTATTTTCAAAAGCAGAGAAGGATTTCACACTCTGCAGAGTGCTGCTCCACCAACAGTAAAGAATATCGCAGCTCATGCGAGTGATAATTAAAGCCAATAATAACCTGGAAGTCATCCGGGCTCTGAAAAGTTGAGAGTAATACTTACCCATTGTACACCTGTCTGCCTGGAGACAGTTTCCCTGGCTTCTGAGTCTCCCTGTAACTGCAATTCAAATAGAAGCTGTTGAAAATCACGTTACTAAGCTATCACACGGACAGTAGAAATGCAAGTAAATGCTGAATAAGGAAAACAGTTTGTAAAGGCAGTATTTATGCAGCAATAAATTAAAGGCTATTTCTAGGTGTGATATACCTTCTTGTATGGATAAGAAAAACTAAAAAAAAAATTAATTAAAACATGAAAAGATAAACTCATAACATAAAATGCTCAAGATATTTTAAATGTTCTATAAGCTGTAAAAAGTAGGTATTCTCTATATTCATGTAGAAGAAGGTTTACGTGGTCAAATGCTTTTCCTAGTAGCTTACTATTTGCTGATGTTGAAATGAGAACACCAACCACTCTTACTTTGTCTCTGACCTTGTCATGGAAAGAACACTGCACATCTTTCCACCAACACCAAAGAGATTCTTCTGAGACTCAGTTTTATCAGATGTCATTGTCATTACCGGAAAAGAATAAATTGTCCAAGATGCTGTCTTTTGTTTTTTTGTTTTGTTTTGTTTTAAAAAAAAAAAAGTAGGTATTCTCTATATGTAATAGTTATTATTCTTTTTTTCTTATAAAGTAATGAAACAGATATATTAGGGATATTAAAAAATAGTCAGTTGATGTATTTCAAACTTATTTTATGGGAAAAATACTAACATGCAGGTATGTAGTTACATAATATTGTCAGTGTGGTGTGGAATCCTTCAATAACAGAGATATAAAATACAGTAGTTTATCCTCATCATGCTAATCCCATGTGGGCAGTCAACGTGCTTTTTAAACTTCTTTTCATGTGTATGAATGTGTATGTGTATATATGTTTGTGCAGTTTGAGCATGCCTCTGTGTGGACATAGATGTGCTCATGCATGAGGGAACCCAAGAGTCATGTTAGGTGTCTTCCTCCATCACCCTCCACTTTATTTAATAAAACTCTTGATAAAACCCCTAATAAAAACCAGATCTGGCCTGTATGTATATGAAGCAAGTTAACCTGCTCTAGAGACCTGTTTTCACTTCCCAGGTGGGACCTGCAAGTGGATTTCCTGGCCCATCCAGCATTTCCAAGGGCTCTGGAGATAAAAATGCCTGTCGTCTTTCCTGCATGATACGCACATTAGTGTCTGAGATATCATCACCTCCATGTCTATTGTTCAAGATTATTAATTCAACATAAAAATTAGCACCATTATAAAGATTTGCTTACTAGTAAGCACTTTACGTTGTTTATTTGTTTAAAACACATTTATATGAGTTGGGAGGGTGGAGTGGAGTTACACTCATAGAAATTAAAATAAAAATTGTTTACTTATCAAAAAGCAGCTTTTGAGTGAAACAGCCACCCATGTTGAAGGAGCTTTTGTTTTACAAATGTTTTCTTTACAAATAAGCAGTTAACATCCTCCCCAAATGGAATGCTGCCTGAGTATTACTTTGAATGAATTAACACCAATACCAGTACACATAACAAGTGTCAGTCAACCTTGCAGTCACTTGAGTCTTTAGTCTCTGTTCCCATATTAGTAAATGCTCTTCCACAAGAAATAATAATAATAATCTCATGTCCTGAATAAAATATGTTTTTCAAAGCTCCTTTGCATGCTATGTGTCATACTAAATATTACCTACATATTAATTATAAACTCCTCTTAATAAAAACACCCACCACTTACGTAACTCTGATAACCTCATACAGGAATACCTCTACACTCTCCTTTCATGTGCTAATCACTCACTAGACAGCTGAGAGAAGATGCCCAAATATATAGTTTCTTATTTTATTATTTAATCGCATTATGTTATAATCTTAATGTTATAAAAAGACAACCTCAGGATTCTTGAAAAGCTTGAAAGAATACCTGTCTTGAGAACAGTTCTAAATTAGGAGACAGCTCTGACAACGGTATTTGGAAGTTCAGGTCTGATCAGTTTCACCATGCTGAGTTATTGTTACAGGTAGCCAGGGCACCTGATGTAATTGTTTGGAGGCAGAAAGGCAGTGGGAGATGCTTTCACACTATCCTAACTGCCATTACATGAAAAGCGCTTTACATCTGCGAAACGTAAGATCATGATTCTTCTGATTGAAGGTGCTAAACAGACACGTGAATGTCTCTGACAAAAGCTTCAAATGCATAATATTTTTGTGCTATTTTTGTTCTAAAACTGCATGGCTATTTTGTTCTAAAACTGCATGTTCTAACCCCCCCCCCCCAAGAATTCCTGAAAGAAACACTATAATGCGCATGGCTTTATTCTGGCATTCTTGTTTTGGAATTATTGCACACTAAAATTGTTGGTTTTGGCATACCTACTTTAAGATATATTTTTCTCTGTCTTTATTATGACATATATACATATATATATGATTATCTTTGAACCTACAACTTTAGCTTATAATTATAATATGGGAGTTATGTCCATCTGCCTTTTCCTCCTTTGATGGAATATTTTCTCAAAGGAATCCAATTCAGTTATTTCAGGATATTACTTCAGCAAGGCTAGATGCAATATTAACATTTAACAGTTAATTGCAGAAGAAATAAATACATAAGTAAAGAATAGAATAGGATATAAATTGGTCATTTTGAAGACAAGCTGCTATTGCCTACCTAGGTTCTTACACAAAGAATCTCAAAGTTTAGCCACTTGAATACATGAATGCAATACGTTTCATTGTGGCATAGTTATAATTTTGATTCATTCAGTTTTCATTTCTTACATATGAGAATGTGATAAAATGTACTGTCATAAGTTGCTAATGCACAGAAAAATTGTGTAATATTTTTATATTGATTAAAATTTAATAATTTAATTTATATATAATATAATAGCTTAAACTGTTTTTGTGAAACGAAACATATGCCATTTTATCTTACTAGGAAATAAACATGAAGGGCTGCACAGATGGCTCAGTTGTTAAAACTATTTGTTACTCCTGCAGACGACCCAAGTCAAACTCCCTGCATCCACATACTGATTTGCAACCATTTGTTGCTCCACTTTCAGGGATCTGATACCTCTTTTGATCTATGCAGACCCCAGGCACATATGTGGCACGAACAATCATACGCATAAACATAAAATCAATCTAAAAAAGAATAAATGATTCTGAATTAATTTCAAAGCCTGTAAAATATTCTCAGAATAAAAATTTATGTAAAGGATATTTTAAATTAAAAATAAGAGGGAGGAAGGGTTGAACTGGGGGAAACAAGGAATGGGGTACAGCTGGGATACAAAGTGAATAAATTTTAATGAAAATAAGCAAAAAGGAAAAATATTCAACTTTTTGTTGCTATAAAAGCAACAAACTGATCAACAAACCTCAGGAAACTGAGAAGCTTCTGTTAAGCAAAGGACACTGTCATCAGAACAAAATGACAGCCTATAGACTGTGAAAGGATCTTCATCAACTTTATACCTGACAGGTCTAATATCCAGAATATATAAAGAACTAAATAAGTTAAACAGCCAAAAAAAATCAAGTAACACAATTAAAAAGTGTGGTACAGAGCTAAACAGAGAATTATCAATAGTGGAATATTAAATGGCAGAAAAACACTTGAAGAAATGCTCAACATCAGGGAAATGCTAAAGAAAATGACCCTAAGATTCTCACCTTATGGAGAAAGGGAAACCCTTCTCCATTGCTAGTGGGAATATAAACTTGTAGAACCATTTTGGAAATCAAACTGGCCCTTTCTTAAGAATAGTGTTTTTCAAGATACAGCTATAGCATTCTTAGGCATATATCCAAAAGATGCTCAAGTATACAAGGACATTTGCTCAACCATGTTCATAGCAGCTTTATTTGTAATAGCCAGAATCTGGAAACAACCCAGATATCCCTCAACTGAGGAATGGATACAGAAATTGTGGTACATTTATAAAATGAAATACTACTCAGAAATTAAAGACAAGAAAATCATGAAATTTGTAGGCAAAGGGTGGGAACTAGAAAAGACCATCCTGAGTGAGGTTTCCTAGAAGCAGAAAGACACACATGGTATACACTCACTTATAAGTGGATATTAGACATATAATATAGGATAAACACACTAAAATCTGTATACCTAAAGAAGCTAAGCAAGGACAAGGACCCTGGGTAAGATGAGCAATCCTCATGCAGAAAGGCAAAGGGGATGGACACTGGAAGAGGGAGAAAACAGGTAACAGGACAGGAGCCTACCACAGAGGACCATTGAAAGACTTTACTCAGCAAGGTATCACTGGAGATGTTGAGACTCATAGCCAAACTTTGGGCAGAGTGCAGGGAATCTTATGAAAGAAGGGGAAGATACAAAGACCTGGAGGGAGATAGGAGCTCCACAAGGAGAGTAACAGATCCAAAAATATTGGGCACAGGGGTCTTTTCTGAGACTGATACTCCAACCAAGGACTATGCATAGAGATATCCTAGAACTCCTAGAACCCCTGTACAGCCCATGGCAGCTCATTCTCCCAGTGGGTTCCCTAGTAAAGGGAACAGGAACTGTCTCTGAGATGAGTTGGCCTGCTCTTTGATCACCTACCCTTGATGGGAGAGCAGCTTTCCCAGGCTACAGAGGAAAACAATGCAGCCAGTCCGAAGGAGACCTAATAGACTAGGGTCAGACTGAAGGGGAGGAGGACCTCACCTATCAGTGGACTTGGGGAGGAGCATGAGAAGAGAAGAGGGAGGGTAGGATTGGGAGGGGCTGAGGAAGGGACTTCAGTGGGGATACAAAGTGAATAAACTCTAATATATAAAAATACAAATAAATTTTTAAAAAGTGAAAAAAGAAAGCAACAAAATTTACCTATTTTTAAAATTTATTTTTATTTTTATTTTTATTAATTACAGTTTATTTACTTTGTATCCCTCCTGTATCTCTCTCCCTTCTTTGCTCCCAATCCAACCCTCCCTCTTCCCCACCTGTACCCCTCCCCCAGTCCACTGATAAGGGAGGTCCTCCTTCCCTTCCCTCTTCTCCTAGTCTATCAGGACTCATCAGGAGTGGCTACATTGTCTTCCTCTGTGGCCTGGTAAGACTGCTCCCCCCTCAGGGGGAGGTGATTAAAGAGCAGGCCAATCAGTTCCTGTCAGAGACAGTCCCTGTCCCCATTACTATGGAGGCCACTTAGACACTGAAATGCCATGTGCTACCTCTATGCAAGGGTGCCAGGCGATCTCCATGAGTGGTCCTTGGCTGGAGTATCAGTCTCAGAAAATACCCCTATGCCCAAACTGTTTGGATCTGTTGCTCTCCTGGTGGAGCTCCTGTCCTCTCCAGATCTTACTATCTCCCACTTCTTTCATAACATTCCCTGTGCTCTGCCAAAGTTTGGCTATGAGTCTCAGCATCTGCCTCCATACCCTGCAAAGTAGAGCCATTCAGAGAAACTCTGTGGTAGGCTCCTGTCCTGTTGCCTGTTTTCTCCTTCTTCTGATGTCTATCCTCTTTGCCTTTCTGACTGGGGATTGTGCATCTTAGCCAGAGTCCTCCTTCTTGATTAGCTTCCTTACTGAGGATGATCTTTTCTAGATCCCACCATTTGCCTACAAATTTCATGATTTCCTTGTTTTTAATTGCTGAGTAGTAACCTCTAAGATCAACAATCAATAAATGAGAACTCATGAAACTGAAAAGCTTCTGTAAAGCAAAGGACATGGTCCTCAGAACAAAAAGCCTATAGATTGGGAAAGGATCTTCACTAACCCTATATCTGACAGAGGTCCAATATCTAAAATATATGAAGAACTCAAGAAGTTAAAAAGCAACAAATCAAGTAATCTAATTAAAAATTAGATACAGAGCTAAACAAAGAATTCTCTGTAGAGGCACAGAAACACTTAAAGAAATGCTCAGTTTCCTTAGTCATCGGGGAGATGGAAATCAAAACAACAGTGAGATTTCACCTTATACCCATCAGAATGGCTAAGATTAAAAACTCAAGTGACAATACATGCTGGAAAGGCTGTGGAAAAAGGGGAACTCTCCTCCATTGCTGGTGGGAATGTTAAATTGTACAACCACTTTGGAAATTAATTTGACGCTTTCTCAGTCAATTAGAAATAGCGCTCCCTCAAGATCCAGCCATACTACTCCTAGGCATATATCCAAAAGATGCTCAAGTACACAACAAGGATATTTCCTCAACCATGTTCATAGCAGCTTTATTCGTAAAAGCCAGACCTTGGAAACAATCCAGATGTCCCTCAATGGAAGAATGGGTACAGAAATTGTGAGACCATTCTTCATAAAATAAAGCAAGACAAAAGTCAGAAACCAACAGGAAAATTAAACACATATTGGAAAATTAGCCAAAGGTAAAATTACAAATAAATACATATCTTAATGTACATAACTTAAGTATTTAAGAGGTAACTCATAAATACTACTGCGAAGTTTAATAGACCAGAAAATGAGTAGTAAATAGGATAAAGTTATAAGGTGAAATGAATAGTCCAGTTTTTGATATTATGCTATAAAGACAAGAAGCAAAGATAGTGTAAATTTGAAAACAAATATTGACTATATTTAAATCCATTGTTATATTTTCATTTATTACCTTTCCAGCTGAATTGATTCTCTGTAAACACAGCTCATCATTTTAAACTTCTCATTATACTCCTTTATGGAATGAACATGTAATTGCAATGAATGCTTTTCTAGAAAATAGCAACAGTCAAATTAGGTTCTAAAAATACTCAACAGAGAAAGAATAAAAATTTTCTAGGAAATTACTTTTATAAGAGACTGTGAACCCACATGATTTTTCAAGTGAGCTCTTTCATACTTTTGCACATTATTTTATCATATTATGGAAAAATAGATAATATGAAAATCACACAGAAAGTCTCTAGCTACATTAATTTATATGTAAAGTTTTATAAAACTAGAAAACATAAGTAATATCACTTATCAATATGAAGAGATGATTGAAAGTAGACTAAATTTATTGATATCCATCTTTGCATACATACATTCATAAACACAAACACACAAACACAAACAATCTTGCCATTAATAATCATGAACAAATGCCAAGTGTCGTTTAACAAACAATGCGTTGTATTCATCCTGTACACACAAAGGTGATATATTTCCATCAACAAGGGCTAAACAGGGATTTGTTGTGTTTGAAAAGAGACATAAGAGAAAACAAGTAACAGGACAGGAGCCTACTGCAGAGAGCCCTGAAAGACTCTACCTAGCAGTGTATCAAAGCAGATACTAAGACTCATAACCAAACCTTCGGCAGAGTGCAGGGAACCATATTGAAAGAAGGGGGAGTTAGTATGACGTGGAAAGGATAGAAGCTCCACAAGGACCAAACATATCTGGGCACAGGGTCTTTTCTGAGACTGACACTCCACCAAGGACCATGTATTGATATAACCTAGAACCTCTGCTCAGATGAAGCCCGTGGTAGCTCAGTAACCAGTAACCAATTGGTTTCCCATAATAAGGGGAACAGGGACTATTTCTGACAGGAAACAGCAGGCTCTTTGACCTCCCCAGCTCCCAAGGGAGGAGCAGTCCTAATAGGCCACAGGGGAAGACTTTGCAACCAATCCTGGAGATACCTGATAAAACAGGGTCAGATGAAAGGGGAGGAGGTCCTCCCCAATCAGTGGACTTGAAAAGGGGCAGAGAGGAAATGAGGAAGGGAGGAAGGGTTTGGGAGGGAATGAGGAAGGGGGATACAGCTGGGATACAGAGTCAATAAAATGTAACTAAAAATAAAAAGAAAAGAAATGAGACACAACTCTTATGAATTGCAATTTAAAAAGCCTTTTGTCATTACAACTCCAAGTCTTCAATCCTCTTTCTCTCATTGTGGAGAAAAAGCCTGCAAAGTAACTCAGCCTTCATGCATGGATTATTAAAGTTAAAATCTGGTTAAAAAAAAGATTAAGATAATTCTTGTATGACAATGTGCTGTTAAATTCAGTCATGAGGTTTAACTATGTTCACACATAAAATTTAATTTCAAAACAACTCACCAAGTTCAGCTTATTCTGCTCATAACCTTGTGATTTGTGAGTTTCAACTAGGGCATTGTAGATCTACAAGAACAACTCCATGAAAGAAAACTGACTGTCTCTGCCGGAGAATCTGTGAACTGCCAATAGGCCCTTCCCTTCTCCATGATGGAGCATTGACTGGCTTGATATTGTTTAGGCAATGATAGATGATGGATTTCGTGAGTTAAGGGGTCCTGTCCAGTCCAGAACACCTCTTCTATTACACTCCTTCTGCTTCTATTTGAGGCTAAGAGCATCCCACAGGTACTTAATTCCTGCATCTTGACTAATTATGAGTTTCTGCATTAACCATAAGCCTCTGTATAAGGGAACTTCCATTTTAAGATCGGGCTACAGCTGGGATAAAAATAAATAAATAAATTGTAATTAATAAAAAGAATAAATTAATTAAAAAAGATCTGATAACTGCCTATTGGGTACATCTGAACAGGGCCCTAAGTACTCCCCATTCATGGTCTTTAGTTGCTGCACCATCTCTGCAGCACTCCCCCACCTCCTTCCCCCAGTGGGGTGTTTGGTGTTCCTATGGAGCTCTTGTTCCCTCAGTTTCCTTCTGTACCCTCACTCTTCCATAAGTCTCCCTGTGCTCTGCCCAAAGTTTAGCTTTGAGTCTCATCATCTGCTTAGGGAGGAGTGCTCCCCCTTTCTGAGAACTAGTGGAGGGAGATGGGAAGAAGAGTGAGGGAGGGTGGGATCACAGGGTAGGGGATGAGCGAGGGGGCTACGATCACATTATAAAGAGAATAAATAAAAAAAAAACAATAAAAGCTCACAACTTTAAATAAAGATCTGAGAACTGCACAAATCTATGACTATAGAGATAAAAACTTAGAAATTTGGAGGTCAGTTTGATAATATATCTATTTAGCAAAATTTCAATAGTAGGCTCACTCATAGCTTCATAGTTCTCCAGCTATAGGGTTTTAGACAGATTTGGAATACCAGACATACAATTCTGTGGTGTGTGTGCTTTAAATCCAATCAGAAATCAGTTTTTAGCACAATAATA
This sequence comes from Rhombomys opimus, assembly GCA_010120015.1. Lineage (NCBI taxonomy): Eukaryota > Metazoa > Chordata > Mammalia > Rodentia > Muridae > Rhombomys > Rhombomys opimus. The sequence continues at coordinate 54,446 of REGO01000535.1, forward strand.
GCCATTCCACTATTACAAACTATAGACATATGTTGCCACAGATTCTTATAACTCATGTGAATCACAAGTGAATAAAACCATTGATTACTTACTTTCAGCAGCCAGTTTTCTTTTCATTTTTTATCGTCAGATATTTTTCTTATTTGATGAGTATGAGTGTTTTGCTTGCATACGTGTACTTGTACAATATACACTCCTAGTGGCCATAGAGGTCAGAAAAGAATGATGGATCCCCTGGACCTGGAATTGCAGAGAGCTGTGACTCATCATGCAGGTACTAGGAATAGAATTCAGGTCCTCCACAAGAACAACAAGAGCTCTTCACAAACTCCTCAGCATGAACAGTATGCAGATTATAAAGGCTAGCTTGATGCCAAAGACATTTATGATAAAGTTTTCTAATTTTCTGTTGAATGTATATGTGAGTAAAACTTCTTTAATATCCAAGTGATACATTAGAATAAAGCATCATCTATGTTGAAGGAAAGCCATTCTACCATTCAAAGGGTGCTAAACACACCCCAAGAAATGTGTCCTTTTAATATTCATAGGAATGTTCTCTGCAGTCTCCACTTATCAACCCCAGTGCTATTAGAGAGTTCTTCAGGCTGATGCAATTTTTTTTCTGTTTCATTATGCTCCAAATCATTCTAATACCACACTTAGTATGTAAAACTATGCTTCATTGTTTAACAGTCTATGGAATGTTTAAGACCAACATGAGAAAATTGCAATACATAAAATATATCTTTGGATTCTCTGCTCTCATCCTGCTTAAGATCTCTGGCTGATTCTTTCCCGTAAAATCTATTTCCACCTTGGATGTGGACAGAAGAGTAGCTTCATTAAACACAAAATGCACACACGAACACATACAAACAAACCAATTCCCGTTCAAATGCTGTGTTCTAAGAACTCAACTGCCAGAAAGATCACCTCCCAACCTAAGAATTGAAGAAAATAAAGAAAAAAAAAAAGAAAGCAAATGTCTAGTTAATGACCTCATAGAGTACTTCTGTCTGGAAAAAGGATCTAGCTCATTATTAAGCAGAAAGTCTACTATCACCATCATCAGTTGGACACAATCCAGTATGGATGACTTCCTTTTTATTTGCACAAAGGCTTTTTTACATCTGTTGCTTAAAAGAAGGGAGATTATGCATCAAAAAAGAAAGTTCACCTCTATTTTCAAAAAACATAAAATACATAAATAACACATGAATATGTACTCAAATTTGAAAACAGCATTTGACTAAGTCCTTATCCATTATGTTGTTATCCAGGCCTTTTGGGCTTAATCTTAAGAAAAATTAATTTTCCTGTCACCGTAAACTAAAATTTAAAAATAAAAAGTGACATTGTATTACAACAATGACTAAAAATGTGTAATGAATAAAAATTTTAAAATAAGTCAAATTATAGAAGCTTCCCTAGAATAAATTGCCATCAAGTAGCAGTGAGAGGAAATGAGTGAGAACATGTGAATAAAATCACAATCCTCTACTGAGAATCAGAAAAGTACTTGAATAATTTAAGAAATAACTAACGTTTTTGTATTTTCTAGCCAAGTTAAATATACAGTGATTTCAACAAAAAGCCATTGACATGGATAAAAAAAAAAAAAGAAAATTCCACCCAGGCCAACAAAGCTCTATAGAATCTACTTGGAATGAATCCAAATAATTATAAACTCCAGGATATTAAAAAATAAGTATTGAGGAAAAGTTAGTCTTATCAAATATGAGATATAATTTAACAATATGTCATTAAGGCCAGCATGGTGTTAGACATCTAAAACTAAACAAACAAATAACTAACATAACATAACATATATAATAATATATTAATAATATAATATGATTAATATAATATAATATTAAAAAAATCCTGATTAGGAATACAAATGATCAAAAACTAAAGAGCCAAAGAAAAAGCACAAGAAACCCACGTAGATACAAAGACATGCAAATTTGCAAACACAAAAATCCCATAAACACAAAATTGGAAAACATAATATATAAACACGAGACCTGTAGGGTAAGAAAAAAATATATGCCCAGACAAAGCACTATGAGAGAAAAAGTTCTCCAAAGAGTACCATTGAGTTTATTTTGCAGTGGCATCCTACTGCTGGGCATGGTACCTGATCTTAAGAGTGTTTGGTTTATCCTCTGAGACTCCACTGGAGAAAACTATTTTTTTGTTCGAGAGCAGTGAATAACTGGAGATAAACTCTTGTTTATGGGTGTGGCTTTAAGTCCACCTCTACTCTCAGACCTCGACCACATGTAGTCATACATGTAGAAGTTCATGCTCCCAGTCTCTGTGAGTTCATATGTGTGTCACTGGGATATGTTTAGAGGCCATTAGTTCTTAAGTGTTCTCCATCTTTTATATCTTTCTCCCACTTCTTCTGAAGGGTGCCCTGAGAAGGGAGAGGAAGAAATTGATGGAAACATGCCATTTAGTGTTCCAAAGTATGGCTCTTTGCACATATTCCAGCTATGTGTCTCTGTATTTACTGCAGGTAGAAGCTTCTTTGATTATGGCTGAACTATAATAGAATCTATGAGTAGAGTAGAATATTGTTAGGAGTAATTTTGTTGCTATGTTTCTTTTAGCAGAACAGTAGAAATTGATTTTCTCCTAGATATCTGAACTATCTAGTCTCAAGTTTTGGTCACACACAGTGTTAGGGATAGGCTCTATCTGATGGATTGCTCCTTAAATCTAATCAGATATTGATTGGTTATTCTACAAAATTAGTGCCACTACCAGATTAGTACATCTTGCATGCAGATCACCAGTGTAGGTCAAAAGGTTTATATATGGTTTACTGCTGACCTTTCTCCTTCCATAGAGAACAAAGTACCTTCTAGTACCATGAACACTAGCCAACACGGGTGAAGGCTTTAGGTTGGTACCAGCTCATTTTTTGTGTGTTCCATGAATTACGTACATGTTGTGTTCATCATGTATGTAGTTCATCATGTGTGTAATGGACCTTTACCATATGTATATGGAGAACAACCAATAGACTTGACTGTAGCCTGGGTTTTTTGAAGTTCCCATTGACCCATTTGGCAAACAACTTGATTAGAAATAACTGATTTTCTGAACTGGATGCTCTATTTGGTGACAAGAAATGGCCAGTTGGGGTTCTGTCTTTCCCATTATTGATTTCACTTAGATCACATTTTCATGTGAATATACTTTAGGACAATTTTACTGTATTAGGTTTTCTTAGAGTTCTCCCAATGGCCCTTTGTTTTAGCTGTCCCTTCCCATATTAACTCTCTAACTTCCTTCTGCACTTTGCTGCCCCTTTAGTTATCCTGTGAGTGGATATGTGGGAAGGAGGATGCCTGGACAAGAGCTGGGAGGGAGGGAATATTGTGGCTGGGATGTAGCACATGAGAGGAGAAACTAGTTCAAGAAAATAGCACATGAAGCATGGATCAAAGTAAATGACAAAGAGACAGACAGACAGACAGACAGACAGACAGACAAGGTCTTTTACTGCTTTGGTTATTGTTATACCAAGACATTTTATATTTATTGAGGTCACTGTTAAAGAAATTGTTTGCATGATTTCTTTCTCAGTCTCTATGTCATTTGTATATAAGAAGGCTACAGAATTTTATGTATTAATTTTGTAATCTACTACTTTGCTGAAAATATTGATCAATTGTAGTAGTTACCTTGTAGAATTTTTAGGGTCACTTATATATACAATAAACATATTTGATTTTTTCCTGTTTGTATCATTTTGATGCCTTTCAGTTGTCTTGATGCTCTAGCTAAGGCTTCAAGAACAATATTGAGTAGGTATTGAGGGAAGTGACAACCTTGTCTCACTTCCAAATTTACTGAAAATCCTTTGAACTTTCCTTCATTTAAGTTGATGTTGGTTGTTGGTTAGTTTTTAAACTGCTTTATTATGTTGAGGTATGTCCCTGTATCTGTGACTTTTCAGGACTTTTATCATAAAAAGCTGTTTTTTTCTTTTCTTTTATTTATTATATTTTTATTTTTTATATTAATTACAGTTTATTTACTTTGTATCCCAGCCGTATCCCCCTCTCTCATTCCCTCCCAATCCCACCATTCCTTACTCCTCTTCTCCCTGCCCCTCTCTAAGTCCACTTATAGGGGAGGTCCCCCTCCCTTTCCATCTGACACTAGCTTATCAGGTCTCACCAGGACTGGCTGCAAAGTCCTACTCTGTGGCCTAGCTAGGCTGCTCCTCCCACGGGGGAAAGGGGGAGGTCAAAGAGCTAGCTGCAGAGTTCATGCCAGAGGCAGTCCTTGTTTCCCTTACTAGGGAAACCCTCTTGGATACTGAGCTTCCATGGGTTACATCTGAGCAGAGGTTATAGGTTTATCTATGCATGGTCCTTGGTTGGAAAATCAGTCTCAGACAAGCCCCTGTGCCCATATATATTTAGTCCTTGTAGAGCTCCTGTTCTCTCCAGGTCTTACTAACTCTCTCATCTTTCATATGTTTCCCTGCACTCTGCCCAAAGTTTGGTCATGAGTCTCAGCATTTGCTTTGATAAACTGCTATGTAGAGTCTTTCAGAGGCCCTCTATGGTAGACTCCTATCCTGCTTCATGTTTTCTCTTACTTCCAATGTCCATCCCATTTGTCTAGCTGTGATTTCTTGACAAAGACCTTTTCTATATCTAATGAGATGATCACGTAGTTTTTGTCTTTAAGTCTGCATATAATGTAAATTACACTGACTTACTTACATTGAAGCATCCTTGCCTCTCTGTGATGAAACTTATCTAATCATGGTGAGTGGTCATTTCTCTGGTTTTATTTTTTTTTTATTTTTTTATTTTTTTATTTTTTGGATTCAGTTTGCACATATTCCTGTTGAGAATTTTCACAAGCATGTTTATAAGAATAATTGCTTTGTACTTTTCTTTCTTTCTTTTGTCTCTATGTAGTTTAGATATAGGTGTAACTTTGGCTTTTTAAAATTAAAATCGAGCAGTATTCCTTCTTTTCTCTTTTTTGGAATAATTTGAGGAGTATGGGGTTTATCTTGTCTTTGAAAGTCTAATTGAATAAGGCAATAAAATCATATGGCTGTAAGCTTATATTTGTTAGGAAACTTAACAACTGCATTTATTTCACTATTTTTTATATGTTTATTTAAATTATTTTTGTGATCTTTATTTAACTTTGGTATGTGGTATATATCAAAGAAATTATTCATTTATTTTAGGTGTTCCAATTTGGACTACAACAGATTTTTAAAGTCTGGGCCTTTCCAGTTTATAGAGTCTCCACCAAGTCTTCAGATATTAGTCCAATAGTTCTGCTTTATGTGTGACTTGGTCTTTTTTTTTCCTTATAGCTTTTAATATTCTTTCTTTGTGCTGTGCATTTAGTATCTTGGTTATTATTTATTGCAGGGAATTTTTTTCTGGTCTAGTCTACTTGGTGTTCTATATATGATTTTTCTAATTCTTGTATCTGGCTAGGTACATCCTTTATGTTAGATAATTTTTCTTCTATGATTTTGTTGAAAATGTTGAATATATTTTTGTATCTTTAACTTGAATTACTTCTTTTTCCTCTATTTTCATTATTCATAGATTTTATATATTCATATTGTGTCATTTTTCCTAGATGTTTGGATATTATTTAGATTTAACATTTTATTGGACTGAAACATCCATTTATTCTATCTTGTTCTCAGTTTCTGAAGTTCTTTCTTTTAAAGAACTGGGTGAGTCTTGCCTGTAAGGTTCCTCATTGAGTTCCTAAATATTTCATTTCAATTTTTCCCTCAGTTTGGGTTTTCTCAACTGATTCCATTTCAACTTCCATGTTTTGAATAGTTTTATTTTTTTCATTTCATTCCACTGCTTGTGCTTTCATAGATATTACTGATAGATTTATTTATGTCCTATTTAAGGTACTTGATTGTATTTATAATAGCTATTTTGAAATCCTTGTCTTATGCTTCAGCTATATTGTGTTTCTCTGGGCCTACTGTAAAATGGTTGCTAATCTTTAGTGGAGATGTATTGTACTGCATTTTATTAATTGTTTTTATGCTAGCATCTCGACATCTGTGTTTGGCATCACTAGAATTTTAAATGTTGATATCTGGCCTTTTATCTCTCTGGTTGGATTTTTATTCTTTTCCTCTCTGGGTTTAGAAGCATATAGTGGCTGTGAATTGCATGATTAGGAATGTTTCTGAGTCCCTGCCAGCTGTGACAATGACAGCTCCTAGGTAGAACTTGTTTCTAGGTTGGGAACTTAATACAGGAATGGAAATGGACTAGAAGAGCAGGGGATTGAATAAAAGAGAGAGAAATACTTGCTCAGCCAGGAAGATTTGATTTTCAGACAGGTGCCATTAGTGGGATTTCAGGAAGAGAGTGGGTCATGTATTGGCCAGTGATACAGAAGGATAAAGTGATGTTGAAAAAGGTTGATTCTCTGTCAATTTGTCCAGTGGATTTATAGGGAAAGACTGCCTTGGGTGTTGGTGAGTGAGATAAAGCAAAGAAGTAATTTTTTAATAAGTAATTGAAAAGAAATTATAAAAAAATAAGATTCCAAAAGACCCAAGTCTTGGATTTTCTCTCGAAGTCTGTGTTTAAGAGCAGAAAGAATCCACTTCAAAGGATTTAAATTGGCAAAGTAAACTTCAAGGTAGAGAAATATGTATACCCATTGATAACAGGAGCTTCAAATCACATTACATATGGTGTGGAGATAAGGGTAAATCTTATAACAATTTACCAGCCAGCCACAGACACCCCTTGCAATAAGGGTTTTAATAGATAATATTAAATTATTTTATCTTTCAAATGCAGAAATGGGAATACTCAGAATTAAAATTTGTGGTTCATTTTAGAATAATGTAAAATGAATTAAAAGTAGAAAGAAGGAAGACAGGAATTGCAATAATATTTGTTCCCATGTATCCTCAGATTATCCATGGGTTAGGTTGAATTCAATTTTTATATAAAGCAAATCAACGAGCTGAATTACAAATACAGGTTTTGCTAAAGAATAGGACTTTCAAGTTAAAAGTGGAATAAAAACTATGTAGGATTGTGCAGTTTTGCAAGTTGGAATTGAGCACACTGATTTCAAAACATAACCATGTAGGTTAAAAAGAAAGGATAAAGTTTTGCACAAAAGTTATGTGACTGCATTTGAACATCTGATATTTAATATTTTCATGCAAGGTAAAAGATGTGATTTCCATGGAAACCACCATCATTATTAACATAACAGCAGCAAGGCTTTTTAAGATTGTAGTACTTCCAGAAAGCTTATGCTGCTCCAACTTCCTTCCCTTTGGTGCTTTTCCTCACAAGAACACTCAGACCTTCGTTTCAGGAACTTTTCAATCTATATCTTTTATGATGTGCTTCCAAAGACCTTCAGAATTGAGTTCTCCTCTAGGAAAGGGAGAAGCAGGTTAGAGAACACACTACCTTGTCCTTAGTTACTGATATCATAGGTATAAAAAGACAAACAAGAACTTTCTCTTTGTATTATTACACAATTTATAACGTCTTCCTAAAACAAACAAACAAACAACAACAACAACAACAAAACTAAGGTCAAACTTCCTTACGTTTATATCTGAAAATAATTGTTCACAGTATTGGGCCCTGGCTTTTGCACATATGCCATGGCCTAAATTGTGAATCCCTATCGTTAACATGACGAATTCCAAACTCAGTGTCTCACAATGCATAATTCTTTTGAAAGAGTCTGCTAGAACTCTAAATAGTTCTCTTGAAGTCATCTAACGAGGTTTAATCTAGCATAAATGTCATCCTTATAAGAAAAGGCACACCTAGACATATGTACACAATGTGAGCATTCCAGGGAGATGAAGTCAAAGATACTCTACCTCTCTTCCTCTGAAATGGAAGCAAAGGAACACAAGCAGAAGAGAAATTGGATAGATTATATTTCTCCCTCAACAGAAGGAATTCCTGAAATGGCAGCATTAACTACCTGTCTTAATCAGACAGACAGACGACCTGTCTTAATCAGACAGACGACCTGTAGGATTTTGAGCTCACACAGTATCACCGACTCTGAACTCATTCTACAGCCTGAAGATCTGATGTACAGACTTGGCAATCCTTAGAATACCTAAGGCATTTAGATAACTATTGAATGAGTTAAGACAGTCACTATAAGGCCATGAGGCGGATGCATAACTATATGACAGGTAGAAGGTATCCATCCGATTGGTTCTATTCCACTGAAAACTTTGAATAATATAAAAAATTAAATTACTGGCTGATGATGAAACGTGCACTTTATATATGATTATACTGATTTTTTGTAATTTCTGCAACTTACCTAATGATTTGTTGTTATTAAATGTCAAAATTCAAATTTGTATTGCTCTCTTTACCGTCCACTGTGTTAAGGAATGTAATATTCAGAGATTAAAATTATCTAGAATGCTTTCAATAACACAACTTGAAAGAGAAATTATCCTTTCTACAGTTTGGGTATATTGTGAAAAATACTCAAGTTTCTTTTTTTTTTTTTTTTTGGAACATACTTACAGATTCAGTAATGTAGATCCAGTACCTTGAAAGATATTTTGGTCAAACCACTAAGATCATTACAGTCAGTCCTACTGTGAATTCCTACCTGATCTTCAGACAAGCTAAGAAATTCTACCACAAAGTACAGAGTTAACTACAATCATCCTTTAGGGAAGTTTCAGACCAGACATCAATTTCAGCCTCAGAGTGAGTCCTCAGCCCTTTCCTCTGAATTCTGAATTCAATTTGGAAAATGTTTCCTTTCATGCATCCAAAAAAAAAAAAAAAAAAAAAAAAGGATTTGATCAACCTTTAATAAAAGAACGGGAATTATTTCACTGGCCATCTATGACCGCCCGTTCACTGCTTTATGTTTAGTTCAGGATTCCCGCTCTCTGAATTGACTTTTGTCGCACAAGTTCAGCTACAGTGAAACAAACCTTTCAAAAATTACTGAAAATGGGACTGAGTGAGGAACTCAGTTTTGTTTGTATGCAAAAACAAATTATGCTAAAATCAATTGGGAAGTTAAATGACTCCATGTAGGAAAAGTTGCATATTGCCTCTCATGTTTTTCAAATTTCTTTATAACCATGTATTCCCTCATCAAGTTATTTCCTTTTGTGCTTGCTGTTTGTATGTGAATCTGATGCCTAAAGCTGACTCTGGGAGATGCTTCGAGTGACAGTGTAACTGAATTCTTCCAAATGGTTCTGGAATTCTCAGAGAAGCAGCAGTCAGGGATTCAAACCTGGCAACACTCGACTTCTATATATGTCAACCCAAGAAGGGAAAACAAGCAAACAAACAAATCTGTAACCTTTTTGTTGTTTTCTCTGGACAGCAAAAACAATTTTATAACACAGAAAACAATTAGCTTGTGAGAATTAAATTTATATGCGTAAAAGTACAAACGTAGTCTACCTTTAAAAGGTGCAGGGAACACATGCAAGCAGTTAAGCTTATTTCTATTTCAAAATACATGGGGAAATCTGGCAGCAGCTGCAAAAAGAAAGTTTCAATAAATATCTGAGATTTCTGGCTCACAAAAATGATGACAACCTGGTACTGCTGAATCTTTCCCTCAACACTGTCTAAAGATGCCAGGGTGGAAATGAAAGTGCATGGAAGATGGTAATTACAGCGAATGAGTATGAGAAACCCCTGAGGATAAGAGGCAGGTGTGCCCCAGAGTAGAAGGCATGCAGCTCAGGGTAGATGGAGTGAAGCTTTGGGGCTTTGAAAGAGAGGCAGGCAATCTAGAGAGAGCTATTATTTCTGCTCATTTCCCCCGTTTCTTCCTTGCCCTCACACCACCGAGCATAGACAAACAACAGCTGCAGTTGAGAACCTCAGACATCCAGGCAAGATCAAAGTAATGCCAAGACTGCTGGGTGGAAAGAGTCTAAAACAAGTGCTTGCTGATTATCTGAGTCAGAGCTTCTGCTCCTTCCACAAACTCACACTCTGAGAAACAAGGTTAGTCAAGGAAGAATCATGTGGGAAGTGGAGTAATAGCTGGGGATATGTGTTCTACGCCCAACCAACTTTATGCTCTAGGAAATATAGAGACTGAAGAAAGGGAAGAAAGGTTGCCACTTAATCAAGAAAGTGTCAGCTGGCCCAGAAGCTACCTGATTTCTTCTAGGACTCAGAATCTGTGATTCTTGTCTACTTTAATTGAAATGGCATGCAGGGAAATACGGTATTAGTTTTCTATTATATATAATAATAATAGTATTTTATTATAAACTACACATGATAAAGAAGGTTTTGAAACAACATATTTTTTTTTCTTTCTACTGTTATGGACCCCAGGCTGGAGAATCTTTCTCGTCAGGGCCAGACTTCCTATAAAAGCTCTAAGGATATATATTTTTTATAGAAACCTTTTCATATTTTTCAGAATTTCATTTGTGAGTACTATATTTACATCACTCTTTCCTCCCATTTCCTGCTCCTATTCCTCCCATGACACACTACTCCATTTTAGTTCGGGACTTATTCAATTAGTGTTGGTACATACATGTCCCCTGATTGCATTTGTTGTCAAATATATGTACACAAACTTAGTACTGACAATTTGTGATTAGATAATCCACCATGGGACTTGTCTCTGAAGAAAACCGATTCTCCACCTCTCAGTAGCCATTGATTACCAGTAGTTCTTCATCTGGAGCTAGAACTTGTGAAATTCCTCCTATCCACCTTGGCATTTTACCTGGTGTTATGGTATGTGGGTCTTGTTTAAGCAACCAAATTGTTGAAGTTTCATGGTTGTAATTTCCTATCATGTCTAGAGGACATTGTTCCACAAAAAGTGACCTGTTTTTCTCTCCCCCCCCTGCAGTTTTTCCCCTCCCTCATCTCTCCCAGTCCCCTCTTCCCCCATTCTTACTCCTCTATCCCTCTTCCCTAGTCCACTGATAGAGGAAGTCCTCCTCCCTGACTGTCCGACACTAGCCTATCAGGTCCCATCAGGACTGCCTGGATCCTCTTCCCCTGTGGGCTGGGTAGGTCAGGCCACCAGGGGAAAGTGATCAAGGAGCAGACAATGGAGTTCATGTCAGAGACTGTCTCTTCTCCTCTTACTAGGGAAAACCACATGGAGACTGAGCTGTCTATGGGTTACATCTGAGCAGGGGTCTTGGTCCTCTCTATGCATGGCCTTTGGCTGATGCAGCAGTCTTTCTCTTCTGATGTTTTCCCTGAGCAATAGGTGTAGAGGGTGCATTGCAGATATACTACTTGGGATTGTCCACCCCTGGTCACTTCTTTGACTCTGTCTTTTGATCATCTGTGGATTTCTGCCATCATCTATAGGTGCTTACAAAGATGCTTCTTTGATCTTACATTTTTCTACTCCTTCCTTCTCTGGGCAGAATTCACTGGGCTGTGAATTTTTGACTTATCTTCTCATTGCCTTCTCTTCTCACTAGGCTTCTCTTCTCCCTGGCTAACCAAGGGGCCTATAGTGGGCCTATTAGGTGAGTCTATTAAAGCTAATAACAACACACAATATTAATTTACCTGAAGATGCTGATGTCAAATATGCAAAACATTTTCCCAAATATGATTACAGTCTTCATTTTTAATGCTAGTTCCTGGTATATTTAGTAGTCCATTTCAGTATAGTACAGCAATTACTGACATTCAGAAATATTATTTTGCTAAGTAAATTTTGATTTCTGATATTTCAAAAGAGAAAGAGTAATGAATGTTAAGTAACTGGGAAAAAAAACTTACCAAACAAACCAAACTTACAGCCTGAGATGGAATTCAGAATATATTTCATCAAGAAAATTTAACAGTTGTTATAACTGCTAAAAAAATTATAACATATTTATATAAGTTAAGAGATGAACTCTTGAGGGGAGCCAAGATGGCGGCGCTGGGAGAGCACTATGTCTGAGAGGCAGGACAGCACTCTCCCTGCAGCGACCAGGAGACTGAACTCTGAGTCCTGAAACTACATCGATCATGTTTCCCAGGTGAAGGGAGGCTCCCATGGCGTGGGAATCGGTTGGGTCCACTCTCGCCTACCCAGCCAGAACCCAGAAGAAATCCCGGGTAAGTCGGGCTTTGGGTCTCTGGGCTGGAGCCGCAAGACTTCGTGTCCCGATCACTTTCCCAGGCTGAACCGTGGGCACAAGGGTGCCTGAGACTGGGAGTCCCAGTCACAAGAAAACCCCACGGGGAAGCAAAGTTGCGAGTCTGATCACGGGTCACCCAGTCTTTCCCCAGAAGGTCTCTA
>REGO01000535.1:166767-184154 GCA_010120015.1 Rhombomys opimus
CTAGATAAATCATGAGTAAAAGTTAGGAAATATATGCACAACATAAAAATGCCAATACAATTTATCTTTGTTTTTCCCTAGGAAATACTTATAGCTCTTTTAATACTTTAAATGTTACAACCTAAGTTTGATGGCTCAAGTGTGTAATTAAAAGTCTCCACATCTTTAAATTTTGACTTATATAGATTAGATTCTCTCTTATTTGAAAAGTAGAATATAATTTTTCTGAAGTTGCTACTATCTCATTGGGTTTGAATACTCATAAAACATACAGGTTTTAGAAAACACTTTTCAGTGTAAGGACATGGAATTGTAGTACATATTAATTGATGCATAAATATTTTCAGTAGAAGGAGTCTCATGACCTTTGGGGAATTAAAATAAGAGTCATCACATTTTCTTTGGATGTATTTATTTAGTTAATTGTATTGTTAGTGATTCTATGTAAACATTATTTGTCAGCTACCTTGTTCATACTGAAGAGAAAAAATAGATGAGAATTCTAAGTATTATTTTCTGGTCTAGGAGATTTTTCATGGCCTTTAGCTGGCCCTAAAATATTTCCCTGTTTTGTGAAAACCTAGTCACTAAGACAAGACTTTCACACTGATCCCTGTGTGTTCCAGGGAAATTATAGATCAATGTTTTACAATGTGTCATTATCAAGTAACACATTCTTCACAGTAGGTAATTAGCAGGTGATAATGAGAATCAAGTCCAATATTTCACATATGCCCTGAAAGCTACACTTCCAGCAGGGGGAAATTGATTTACAAAACAGTTTCCCAAATATAACTTTACTATACAGAGAGGCAAAATCTTTTTTAAAAAAATCACAAAGGTGAAAAAACATTCAGAAATTTGAATCTACCCACAGCCAGGTAGGAGCATTGATCATTAATATTGCATAAACTATACCATGCAATATGGTTTGCACAGAATCATATTGACAGTAACAGAAACTACTTTTATGATAACTGATCACAAACAAACAACATGGCTTATTCATCATTCTTTCCTTATGCTTCCAATTGTTCTTCCCCTTTTACATGTTAAATGTTGGCAAATTGTAACTGTGAAATATGGAGCAAAAATGATCTTATTATGTGTGCATATTACATGTAAGTATTGGATAACACAAACATATTGCTCAGGTCTAATAGTTTCTTGAAAGCAAAAGGTGACTGCAATTTGAGTATAAGTCAAACCTGCTGAGATATCTTGGACTGAATTCATGCCATTATTCTGCTATCAACGAGTTTGTCTCAGAATCTCCATCATTAGATTGCCAAAGCATTCTAACGACTAGATAAAATTAGGCATGGGGATTTAAAGAGACCAGAAGTATCACACAGTTGGTCAATCTGAGTGTTGTGGAATTTTCAGTTTTAGACTTTCATGCTGAGTTCTGTGCAATCAGAGTAGGTGATCTTAGATGAATTAAACCTGCCGTATCTTCTCTGAGACTGTTAAAATGAACCAAAATGAATGTTTTCTGAGGAGAGAAGAGAAGCTTCTAAGAAAGAAGCTTCTAAGAAGAGAAGCACTAAGAAAATGCATGAACTTATTACAGTGAGGGCTATTAAATTTTAGCTATCATTGTTATTAATGTTATGTCTACCATTATGTTTTCTCCAGAGTTTTAGTGGGACTTACATACACATCACCATGAAAAGGCTGAATATTAACCTATTGTAATCCAGGAACAAATCTAGAATAGGATATATAATTAGATAAATGCTACCTCACATGTAGGATGATTTTAAATTATAAAACATGGAGCAAGTGCCAAGAGGAGAGTTCAAGAGGGAGTGAAGAAAACTGTCACCGTACATATAAACATTTCCACGGCAGTGTGTCCTAGGCATTAAGCACCTTCTGCCTCATAACTGTTTGGACAGAATGTATGAGGGCCGAATACTTTATGCTCAATAAAGTGTAAGTCATTGAGAAAAAGCACAAGATTATACAATAGGCAAATATTGAACATTGACTGATACTTCTTGCATGATCATAAAGTGCCAGATACAGTTTTAGAGAGCTGAGAGAGGGTTGATCTGTCAGTTAATGACACTGGTTCCAGTTCAACTTCAAGAATAATTATAAAATGTCCAGAAACTCAGGAGAGTGACTCCCAACTATGGTTTCAGAATCAGTAGTTTTAGTTTTCAGGTCATCTGAAAAAGTAAGTGAAAAATCCCAGGAATAAATGTTATGTAGGTTTCACATTGTGCACCATTTTAAATAGTAGGATGGAGTCTTCTGCCATTAAGCTCCATGCACCATCATGGTTTGTGGCATGACTTTTATTTCTGTCCAGTGTATCTGCATGGTGTAAACTCTACTCCCATTAGTCAATCAGTAGCTATCTCAGCAACTGGAGTGAGTGCTGTGGTATGGGGATCAAAGTGCTTATGTTCAAGTAACAATTACTTTTCTGACTCACGGTTCTTTACTGAAGGAGTAGAGCACTGATTATTTGATGAAGTTGTACTGTAATATTTTTCCTGTTTTTTTATTAATTATTGGTGCCAGGTTTTAATTTTGCAAAATTTAATATAATATATACTCTGAAAAATTATGTTATACATAATATATGCAATTTATTAGAATATATTCTAATATTTGCATGTATACATACATATATGTATAGAAATATATATTTGTTGGTTAAAAACTAATGTATGATTCACTAGTCCTATATATATATACTGAGCTTTTATAAAATTAAATAGATGATTTTACCACATGACAACAAACCATATATTTTTACCATTTTAAAAGTCCATAAATGAAACTATTTTCTTCTTGACAGCTCTTGTTACTTCTACCATAATAGATTATGACGTACCCAGTGAATTGTGGATACTGCAGGGCAATGTGACCTTCTACTTCATTCTATAGTAAATCTGTAACAGCTACAGTTCTACATTCCCCTTAATTGACCCACTATAATAATCACAAAAAGAAATAATTACCTTTTTAGCCACACAGATTGCTCACTCTGAATGTGCAATTGTTATAGAAGCTGGCTATGCTGAGAAAATGCCAAAGGCATTCACAGAAACCCAGGGTTCAGGAAAAAGGTTCTGCTTTATTAGTCTTTGCTGTTGAGTAAAATTATGCTTAATGAGAGGGGAAACAAAGGTGGAGAGACAGTGCTGTGTTTTCCATAACTATGGAAACAGTTGCTAGGAGGCACACACACAGCTACAAATTTATTTATGGGATTCACTTCTGCAACCCCCAACCTTGGCCCCCCTTGGAGGATTCATTTGGATATTCAATGCTGCAGTTGGTCAGTGGGTGAGAATGTTAGCGGATAGCTAAGTCTGTCATCGCCTTTGAGTCTGAAGGCACGTATCATTGTGACAAAACAAGACAGATTACTAATGAGAGAAGAGGTAGATGTTAATATCCAGTAAGACTGTTTTCTTGTGTTGAATGCAATATTCTTATTGTTTAGTACATTCCTAGCACCTTTGACAAGACATGAAATGAAAGATTTCAAAAGTAATGCAGGATTTCTTCACCTCTCTTTCCATGTCTATCTTTTTATAACAGAGTTTACAAGCAAAATTAATTTTTAAGACTAGTGAGAATCTTTTTTTCCACAAATTATCCGATTGTAGAGTATTGGATGACACACTTTGTAATAGTTTGTTTCATGTTCATTCTTTTAAAAGAGAGCTTTGAAATAGGAAACACACAGTCTGATAATTTGGCTGGCAAACAAACAGGTCTGTATTATTAATTACCACTGTCATAAAGTGGCTTGGTATCTGATTACTAGGAATGGTTCCTGCAGAATTAATTCATGTAATCAGATTCTTGATTTTCTGGAAATGTGGCCTGACTGGCTACCCAATTTGTGATTTGCCCAACCAAATACACTCTCAGAAAGTATGTATGACTCCCTTTCAGTTGTAATAAGGAAGACTGAAAGACTGCAAATATGATGGGATTCTTTAAAATAAAACAAAACAAAACTTGCAAGAGAAACAAGTTCTGCTTGCTAGGACTTACTACACAAAGCCACTCTCTTCACCAAGAAATTGTGAAACCAACCAACCAACTTGGTGTTATGAAACTAAGATAAAGGATGTCTACTAATTAATAGTATTCTTTCTCTTTTTTTTGTCTTTTAAACAATAAGTATTTATTTTACTAGGCACTGATAATTCTTTTTTTATTTTTTTATTAATTACATTTTATTCACTTAGTATCCCCCCTGTGGTTCCCTCTCTCCTCCCATCCCAATCTCTCCCTTCCTCTACCCTCTGCATGCATGCCCCTCCCCAAGTCCACTGATAAGGGAGGTCTTTTGTTCCTTCCTTCTAATCCTAGTCAATTAAGTCTCATCAGGAGTGGCTGCATTGTCTTCTTCTGTGGCCTGGCAATGCTGCTTCCCCCTCAGGTGGAGGTAATTAAAGAGCAGGCCAGTCAGTTCATGTCAGAGACAGTCCCTGTTCCTATTACTATGGAACCCATTTGGATACTGAACTGCCATGGGCTACATCTGTGCAGGAGTCTTAGGTTATCTCCATGCATGGTCCTTGGATGGAGTATCAGTCTCAGGAAAGACCCCTGTGCTCAGATTTTTTTGGTTCTGTTGCTCTTCTTGTTGGAGTTCCTGTCCTACAGGAAGATGCAGCCAAACAGTTTGTGGCATTCAGAGAGGAAATAATTAAATCACTGAAAGAAATGAAAGAAACAGAGGAATGTTCAAACAAACAGCTGAAGGAATTGAAGGAAAAACAGGAAAATACAGTCAGACAGGTGAAGGAAATCAACAAAACGGTTCAAGATCTGAAGATAGAATTGGAAAAATTAAAGAAAACACAAACGAAGGAAATCATGGAGAGGGAGAACCTAGGAAAGAAAACAGGAGCTACAGAGGCATAACCAATAGACTACAAGAGATAGAAGAAAGAATCTCAGGTATGGAAAATACAGTGGAAGAAATCGTTGTATCCTTCAAAGAAAATAATAAATCTAAAAGATTCCTGACACAAACCATCCAAGAAATCCAAGACAAAACCTAAGAATAATAGGAATAGAGGAAAAAGAAGATTCCCTCCTCCAAGGCCCAGAAAATATTTTCAACAAAATCATTGAAGAAAATTTCCCCAACTTAAAGAGGAGGCCTATAAGAATACAAGAGGCCTACAGAACACTTAATAAATTAGGCCAGAAAAGAAAATCCTCCTGTCACATAATAATCAAAACAGTAAGTATACAGAACAAAGAAAAAATACTAAAAGCTGCAAGGGAAAAAGGCCAAGTAACATATAATGGCAAACCCATTAGAATCACACCTGACATTTCAACAGAAACTATGAAAGCCAGAAAAGCCTGGACAGATATCATGCAGACCCTAAGAGAACACTGATGTCAGCCTAGGCTACTGTACCCCGCAAAACTCTCAGTCCTCATAGACGGAGAAAACAAGATCTTCAACGGCAAAAACAAATTTCAACAATACCTACACACAAATCCAGCATTA
Organism: Rhombomys opimus; assembly: GCA_010120015.1. Lineage (NCBI taxonomy): Eukaryota > Metazoa > Chordata > Mammalia > Rodentia > Muridae > Rhombomys > Rhombomys opimus. The sequence continues at coordinate 172,274 of REGO01000535.1, forward strand.
CAGAAGATACCAGAAGGAAAAATACAACCCAAGAAAACTAACTACTTTCAAGAAAACACAGGAAATAAATAACCTCACTACAGCAAAACCAAAAGTAGCCAAACACACAAACACACTACCATAGCCAACATCAATATGAAAGGATCTAACAGCCACTGGTCATTAATCTCCCTCAACATCAATGGACTCAATTCTTTCTCTTTTTAAATATTTTTATTTTTATTTGTATTTATTACAGTTTATTCACTTTGTATCTCACCTGTGGCTTCCTCCCTCTTCCCTTCCAAATCACACCATCGCTCCCTCTTCTCTACCCATACCCCTCCTTCAGTCCAATGATAGGGGAGGTCCTCATCTACTTCCATCTGATCTTAGACTATCAGGGCTCATCAGGAGTGGCTGCATTGTCTTCCTCTGTGGCTTGGTAATATTGTACCCCCTTGTGGGGGAGGTGATCAAAGAGCAAGCCACTGAGTTCATGTCACAGACAGTCCCTGTTCCCATTACTAGGGAACCCACTTGGACACTGACCTGTATCTGTGCAGGGGTTCTAGTTTATCTCCATGAACAGTCCTTGTTTGGAGTATCAGTCTCAGAAAACACCCCTGTGCCCAGATTTTTTGGTTCTGTTGCTCTCCTTGTGGAGCTCCTGTCCCTTCCAGGTTTTTGTATCTCTGTCCTCTTTCATAAGATTCCCTGCACTTTGCCCAAAGTTTGGCTATGAGTCTCAGCATCTGCTTTGAGACACTGCTAGGTAGAGTCTTTCAGAGGTCCTCTGTGGTAAGCTCCTGTCCTGTGCCCTGTTTTCTCCCTCCTCTGGTATTTCACCTTACACCCATCAGGATGGCTAAGATCAAAACTCAAGTGACAACACATGTTGGAGTGGTTGTGGAGAAAGGACAACCCTCCTCCATTTCTGGTGGGAATGTAAACTTGTACAACCATTTTGCAAATCAATCTGGCACTTTCTCAGACAATTAGGAATAGTGCTTCCTCAAGATCCAGCTATACCACTCTGAGGCATATATCCAAAAGATGTTCACATATACAACAAGGACATTTGCTCAACCATGTTTGTAGCAGTGTTATCTGTAATAGCCATAACCTGGAAACAATCCAGATGTCCCTCAACTGAGGAATGCATACAGACACTGTGGTACATTTATACAATGGAATACTACTCAGCAATCAAAAACAAGGAAATGTTGAAATTTGCAGGTGGGATCTAGAAAAGATTATCCTGAGTGAGGTATCCCAGAAGCAGAAATACACACAGGGTATATTCTCACTCATAAGTGGATATTAGACATATAATATAGGATAAACATACTAAACTCTGTACACCTTAAGAGGCTAATCAAGAAGGAGGACTCTGGGTAAGATGCTCAATTTTTCTCTTTCTTAAAATGTTGTTTGTGACTCCAGTATTCTCATTCATAATACCTTGGTAATCTCCTCGTCTCAGGCTTATCTAGTTAGTAATCCTGTTCTATAAGCAGCATCAGTTCTCCCTTATAGCACACAGCAACACAGTCACAGGTTCAAAGGATTAGGGTGAGAACACATCTTGGGGCCATTATGTCACATAACTCAGAACAGGAAGTATGTTCTCAGAGTCCATAATAAAATTGGCATAATCACAACCACTATATTACTTAAAAGGTTTCAAAATGAGGTATCAACATCTGATTTTACTATCTTACTTTAGTAAAAGTGGTCGGTACAATATACTTGCTATGTAAATAGTCTCTACTAAATTACTACTGTCTGATTTCTGAAAATAGATGTAAGAGAAGCCATATGGGAAAATTAATGTAGTGGAGCAAATAATCAAGTTGAATATACTTTGTATAAATTTATTTATAAATTATATTGTGATATATTTTTTAGAGGATTAATACATGGAAAACACTCAGACACACAAACTGCATACATACATAGTCAAACTGTAAGTTGAAAGTTTCAGGCTACCGACTGACTATAAAAAGTTTTAATGGCATTTTAACAGCTATAGTTCACATACGCTTTTTAAGCAAGCAAGATCATGATGGTAATGTATCGATAAAATATCTTACAGTAAATACTCTCTAAACTGAAAGTGCATGCAAGAAGAAAAATCTACTTTCATCATCTCTTCTTCCTTAATGCTACCTAAATAATGGTGCTTCTTGTTGAATGTATATTCATCTCAGTGAAATAGCTATGATCTTTTGCATGTTTGGCATTAATACCTCTGTGAAACCTACCATTCTTACTGTGGTTACTGATGCACAGTAAGCTATGCTCACCACAAGGGTGACTGGTGACCTAAATGAAGCAACCAAAATAACACCAGCCTTTCGTCTGAGAGGATACCATTCATCACATAAACATTCCTTTAGTAAGAAGACGAACAGTGATGCTTATATAGGGCTTAAACAACTTAGATTATTTAAGCCCTATATAAATTCATTGCTATATCCATCAAAATTCTGAGGTCAAACCTAACACAACTAGAAAATATCCAAAAATTCATAAGGGAATCACAAAGATGGCATAGCCAAATCAATATAAGGAGACTAATATACAGAGAAGAACACAGCTAGAAGTATCCTAGTATCTGATCTCGTTACGCTATAAAACTATAGCGTGATGAAGACGGCTTTAAATAGCACAAGCACACACAGTTACCAGAGGGGCAAAAAAGAGGACATGGCAGTAAATAGAAAAACTCACAGACAACTAATCTTTGATAAAGTTGACAGAAATATATAGAGGAAAAAGAGAGCCTATTATACAAATAGTGCTGGAATAGCTGGATATCTACACAGAGGAATAAAATTAGATCCTATCTTTCCTTTCACCTTCTATAAAAATCAATTTGAAGTTTAAAAATTTATAACATGAAATACTGATGCCATGAGAGGAAAACTTAGGTAGTATTCTGGAAGACACTGAAGTAGGCAAAATCTTTCTGAGCCAAACTTCAATATCTCAGCAACCAGCCCCAAGAATAAGGACTACAGGAAATTGAAATATTTCTGCACAGAAATAAAAATTTGAGCAGAACCCGTGGATTTGATGAAAATTTTTATTAGCTGAACTTTAGACAGGGTCTAATATCCAGAATTTACAAAGAATTTTAATAATAACTATCAAGAAAATAAAACTGCCAGCCAATATGTATGTAATGAGATTGACAGTTTGAAAGAAGAAACATGAATGGTCAGTAACTAATTTTGAAGGTTTTAACCTCACTACACTTCAGAAAATGCATATTAAAATTTCTGTGAGATACCATCTCATCTATTCAGAATGGTTGTTATCAAGAACTATGACAACAAATGATATTAGAATGATATCAGGATGGAAGAATTCTTATTCATTGCTGATGGGAGTGCAAACAAATAGAGCCATTATTGTAATCATTTAGGAGATTCCTCACAAAAGGCAGCAATTGTGAAATCCAGGCTTGATTCTTCTTTGAACTGATTTTTTGCACATTAAACATTCAGTACATTTGAGCAAATTTGTAGCTTTAACTAATTTAGAAAAAGTGACTTTCTATTTCAAACTTGGGAGTTGGTAGCCTAATTTTTTCTTTTTCTTTGATTTAAAGCTATAATAAGCAAGCCTATAATGGTGATAATTAAAATGTAAGCTGTCTTGCTATGCATGAAGTATATCTTTAAAAAACAAAAATAAATCCACTAACAATTTATTTTTGGAAAAATAGAAATTTATTTAGTATCGTTGTCTTCCTTGAGAATCAATATATTGATCTTAACATAGTTTATATTACGAGCATCAAAAGCAATTTAACATTTTTCTTACTGGAGATTATTGAGTTTATCTTTCTTGAACATGTAAAGACGGATAAACAGACAACTTAGATGTCTACATGAACAGTTATATGATATGGAAAAAAATAGATCACGTGAGATACAATAATGTTTAGATCTAGCCAAGATAAAGAAGACATGATATTGAATTTCTTATTTGTTAAAAAAAATAACTTTTACTTCTTTACTATACAAAGTCGAGAATCATAATTATGTTGAAACTTAATGATTATTTAACTAATTTCAGAAATCAATGCTCACCTCCGTGATGACAAAAAATTAAAGAAAAGAAAAGAAGAAAAAACTTAATGGTTAAGGACAGCTCAAAGCCTTATTTTTTCTCTTTAAAATATTTGTATGTTAAATCAATGTTTTCAGTTGAGTATTCATAGTATGGCATGCTTATGTTTTATTTTTATTTTTTATTTTATTTTATTTTTTAACATTTGAACTTATGCTTTATGGCCTGTCTTTTGTGGTTTCTTAGCCAAACCCTTAAAGGTTAGATTCAGCTCAATTAATATGACTGAGTTTTGTCTTTAGGGGAACAGGAGCTGCTTCTATCATGAACTTGATTGACTGCTCTCTGATCACTTGTACCTGGTGATGTGGCCTTGCCAGGCCACAGAGGAAGAGGATCCAGGCAGTCCTCATGATGAGACTTAACAAGGTGGCAATGGTGGAGAATTTCCCCTTTTGGTGGACTAGGGAAAGGGGATAGGGAGGAGGAGGAAGAAAGGGTGGGACTAGGGGGAGTTGAGAGAAGGGACTATTGGGATATGTAATTAATAAATTGTGAAGAAAAAAATATATATGTAAAATAAGTTAAAATAAGAGGACTTAGGTAAGAAAAGTAGGAAAAAAGGGACTAGATATGAAAGGCTCAAGGAGTTTTTCTCCAACTAAAGGTTATACTGAGCATGATTGCTGTACTACCTACATCCACTTGAGTTGTTTTCTAATTTTCCTTTCTTTTATTTTGGAAATTGGTTCTGATTTATTTTTTGCAGAACACCCAGAATTAACATGTAGTAGTTCTTTGGAAAGGGCAACAACCTTAAGACCCCTGTTGAAATTTCCTCTTTTCAAAGTCAGTGCCAAAGGAAAGTGATTTTCCAGCTCTATTTTGCTCTTCTATTTTTGAGCCTTGATATTTGAATGTTTGCCCTGATCCACAAACAACTTGTTTTTAAGTTTCTTTAACTTGTGATTGGCACATATACTAGAGAGGATAACGTGTAAGCCAAAAGCCAGGAAGAGTGGAGTCTCACAATCTAAATTCCCTGTGGTCGTAGAAGATTTTCTTTTCTTCCCTTTACCCTCCCCACTTGCTCTTGCATTAGAAACACTGACAGATCAGAAAAATTCCACTTGAGGAGTTCAGAAGAGACGTGGTTAAGAGTTGATCTTCCCAGGGCAGCTCAGGATGAGTCTGTGGAGAAGTTGATCAACTCCACTGACTGCAGGCCTGAATCACTGAGGTGTGCTTCATTCCCTAAAGCTGCACTTGCAGGTCACTATGGTTGACTTCTATCATATTCTCCATTCCTGTAACTAGTTTCTCAAAAACATTTTTAATTAATTCATTTTTTTATTAGCTACACTTTATTCATTTTGTATCCCAGCTGTGACCCAGTCCCTCCTCCACTCCTAATCCTACCCTCCCTTCATCATCTCCTCCCATGTCCCTCCCCAAGTCCACTGATAGGGGAGGTCCTCCTTCCATCTGACCCTAGCCCATTAGGTCTCATCAGGACTGTCTGCATTGTCTTCCTCTGTGGTAAGGCTGCTCCTCCCTCAGGGGGAGGTGATCAAAGAGCCAGCCACTAAAACTTTCCTTTTTAAATTTTTATTAATTACAGTTTATTCACTTTGTATCCCTCACTGTACCTCCCTCACTCTTCTCCTCCCAACCCCACTGTCCTTCTCCCTTCTCCACCCATGTCCCTCCCCAAGTCCACTGATAAGGGAAGTTCTCCTCTCCTTCCTTCTGATCCTAGTCTATCAGGTCTCATCAGAAGTGGCTGCATTGTCTTCCTCTGTGGCCTGGTAAGGCTGCTCCCCCCTCCCCAGAGGAAGGTGATCAAAGAGCAGGACACTGAGTTCATGTCAGAGATAGTCCCTATTCCCATTACTATGGAGCCCACTTGGACACTGAACTGCCATGGGATACATCTGTGCAGGGGTTCTAGGTTATCTCCAAGAATAGTTTTTGGTTGGAGTATCAGTCTCAGAAAAGACCACTGTGCCCAGGTGTTTTGGTTCTGTTGCCCTCCTTGTGGAGCTCCTGTCCTCTCCAGGCCTTACTCTTCCTCTTCTTTCAGAAGATTCCCTGCACTCCTCCCCAAGTTTGGCTCTGAGTCTCAGCATCTGCTCTGGCTAAGTTGCTCATCCCCATACAGAAAGGCAGAGGACGGACATCAGAAGAGAACAGGAAACAGGACAGGACCTTACCACAGAGGGCCACTGAAACATTCTTAAGGAGTCAGTTGCAAATTAGTCCCCATTTCACAGCATCCTTCTAGGGAATTTGAACTAATACTATATCTTCTTGAAAGCTTCCTAAGATTTTAATGTTATAACAGAATTTGTAATTTTTTATGATTATGGTTTTCTAATGTATTTTTTTTCTGAGCTTCCATTCATCTTAATTTAGGAAAAAAAAGTTGAATATATGGACGCAGATTATTTCTGGTTAGGTTCATATTAATATAAATTTGAGGAACATCTTCAATATCATGATTACTTATATATAATCAATTAATGCAGTACTTCTGTAATCATAGTGAAATTGAAAAACAAAGAAAATAAAAATAATATTTTCCTCAGGATAGTATTAATCTGAAACAGTTATTGAGAAACCTTCATGGATAATACAAATCTAGTATATACTAGGTTGTAAGATGCAATATTTGTCAAATATAAAATACATGCATAATACCTCTTATGTTAAATATATGCAAAATAGATCTTAGAAGGCTAGCTGAAACTAAGAGAAAGGAAAAAAGTTGAAAGAAAATGTGTGGAAGTCATGCTAGGCACTTTATGTTTGTATTCATTCATCTTTTTATAGTAAAAGAAAATATATACTTTCATTGTTTTATTTTCTTAATATATAAAAACATATAATGGATCAGATGCATTGGATCAAAATATATAAAAATGCCAGAGGAAATATTCAACCTGAATTACATTTTTTTCATATAAATTAGTTAAAAAACACAGCTGGGATACAAATTGAATTAATTGTAATAAATGATAATAATGAAAAATTTTAAAGAAGAAAAAATAGACAAAACATACAAACTTAAAAAATTAATACAGAAGCAGGATAATCCCCAAATGGATATTGAGAAAACTGAAAATATATAATTTATTTTAAAAAAGGATATTACAATTAAATGGAGAATATTGGCAGCTCACTGTGGGAGATCAAAATGTGAGGAAACCAAATATAGGATATCAATGCAAATTAATCACTCTGGAGAACACGAGAGGGAAGATATCAAAAGAGGCAAGAGCACTGTGGCACAGTGACCTGAGCCCAAGGCTCACTACAGCCTGTAGCCCCATCCATTTGGCTTTCTGCGAAATCTTTGACCTCTGCCTTTGTTTTCCCATGTGTAAAATGTAGATGTTCTCATAATGACTTTCTTTACAAGTCTGTGGGGAACATTAATTAGGTAATATTCTGTATGAGCTTTGAAGATTAAATGACTCAAATAAGTGCTAAGCATAAATAGAAAACCAAAGATATGCAATCAGAAAGTACACAAGTCAGAGACATGAAAGCAGAAAGAATATAATAGAGGGGATAAAATCTAAATGGACAAGAGGGAACACAGGCGACGCAGTGAGGAAAACTGACCCTCCAACAAGCTGTTGAAATCACAGCTTATATGGAATTTAAGAAGGCTATACCTTGAAAACAAATATTTTACGTATGTTTTTATGCAGTTTGTGCTAAAAAGAAACTGGATATTTCCTTTCAAAGGACACAAAAGGCACCGTTCTCGTTGTGTCCATCATTTACCAAGCTGTCTCATTCATTTTTGTCAAATCTGCATTTAGGTGTTACATGCCTATCCAATGTGAGGCCTTTGATCTTAGATTCCACTTATCCATACCCAAGCCTCTAAAAGTGTGAGATTCGCAAAGTCAACTCAAAATAAGATGGATGGGACGCAGTGACCACAAAGGGCTCCAGTGAACTGTGAAAGAGAGAAATGAACCAGGCTATAGACAGAAAAGATTGGGTGGACCAAACAACTAATGCCAGTTACTGTAACATGCTTTACTCTGTAATCTCCTCAAGACACATAAAATTTTCAAGGAGAAAGTAAAAATCATGGCTTAATGAGAAAGATGACTATAGTACATTGAATTAATTTTATTTTGCATGAAGAATTTAACTTAGGTATTGGTTTTGATTAGAAGAAAGATACTTAACCAGAGGTCTAAAATTAACCACAGGTATTTGAGTCTGAAGGAGAATCTGAATATTCAACAGTTACCACATAGAAAACATCCAGTCAGAACTGGTCTCTAATCACAAGCTTGGTGCATCTCCTATGGACACTATGCTGAAGAGTGTCAGGTGGAGACAGAAATAGTGAGTCCATAGTTTAAGGTTTAGGGCCTTCTTACTTCTGGCAGTTTCTCCTATGTTTCATAGTCTGGTCTTTTGACTCCCATGAACTCCCATCTTTCATGTTCTGTATAAATAGCTTTTATTCACCTGAGGTAATTGTCGTGACCGAGACTTACTGCTTCTGTCTGCTAATCTAAGCCTGGTCCAGGAAGCTTCTAGCCTCTTTATAATCTAATACTGGCCTATAATACTTTCAGTTTCTGAAGCTTACTGCTGAATATGCTCACACTTTCTATTTCTTTCTGAACTCTAACAGGATGATTTAACTCAGATATTCTGGCTCAAACTCCTTTCCAAACTGACTGATTCAAATCGGCTTCTCTCATCTTCTGACTGAACTATCTGGTTGGCATCATCCAATTTTAGCAATATGTTTTAATCTTCTGGCTCCTTCTCTTTCTCTGGCTCATTCTGTCATGTCTTCACCAAGGTCTAGCTTTTTCTCTCTTCAACCTGTTTCTGTATAACCCAATGAAACTGCCTCTGAATTCTGCAATCTGAAGCACCACAATATCAACTTCATCGTTCTTTTTTTTTCATTTTTTTTAACTTTTATTAATTACACTTTATTCATTTTGTATCCCCCCATAAGCCCCTCCCTCCTCCCCTCCCATTCCCACCTTCCTCCCGGCCCTTTCTGCATGCATGCCCCTCCCCAAGTCCACTGATAGGGGACGTCCTCCTCTCCTTCTTTCTGATCTTAGTCTATCAGTTCTCATAAGAAGTGTAGTAAGAGCTGGAGAGGACAGGAACTCCACAAGGAGAACAACAGAACAAGAAAATTTGAACACAGGGAACTTCACAGAGACTCATACTCCAACCAAAGACTATTCATGGAGACAACCTAGAACCCTGACAATGCAGCAACTTCATCGTTCTTAACTGATTCAACAGAACTGCCCTGAACAGAACTCAGATATCTGCATACTTCTATTTCTTAAATGCTGGAATCAAAGGTGTGTACTGCAATGTGTGGACCTGAGTTTTTCTTTATTTGAAACCTGCCGAATACCGGGCTGACACTGAACCCAGAGACTTGCTTGCCTCTGTCTCCTAGAATAAAGTCATGTCTGTACTCCCGCTCGATCACACAGACCTAGAAGGCCTTTCAGCGGGCTCTCTTGCCAGAACAGCCATGTTTTGAATTAAAATTTTGCTACAAGGTTCAGTTAATATTGTCTGCCCAGTTGTGATTTAATGATCCTTGATGCTATCGAAAGTTGAATTGTTTCTTGTCTCAAATTCTGAGAAGTTCTATCCAGCAACACCTCAAAACAGATGCTGAGACCCACAGCCAAACATTGGGCAATGCATAGAAAGTCTTGTCGAAAAGTGGGAGGAAAACAAACAAACAAACAAACAAACAATCAGTAAAAACATTGGAGATGATGAGAGCTCCACAAGAAGACTGACTGAATCATCTAACCAGGGCCCACAGACACTTGCTGAGGCTGAAGCATCAACAAAGGACCATGTATATATAGACTGGAACTAGACCCTCTACAAAATGTAGTCCATGAGCAGCTTAGGCTTCCTATGGGTCCTTAATTAAGGAAAGCAGGAACTGCATCTAACAGGGATGCTCCTGCCAGCTTTTTGATCACTCCCCCCTGGCTGGACTGCCTTGCCAGGTCACAGGGGAAGAGGACATGTTCAGTCTTGGTGTGACTTGAGCAGTTGACAGGAAGGGGGCCTCTCTTTCCTTGAGGAATAAGGGAGGAGGAAGGGAAAGTGAGAAACTGAGAAATGAAGTGAGATGAGGCTATACCCAGGTTGGAAAGTAAAAAATAAATAGATTTTTTTAAAAATGCAATATGATAAAAGCTAAGTTAAGGAATTATATGTGAAAACAAATTGGTAAGCAATTTGTTATCAATCTCAGATGATATCCAAGCACACAGCCCTAAAATAAAACATAGTAAGATGAGGCATTAGAATTCAAAGCTAAAGAATAAAGTAGGACTTTAAAAGTCTGTCAACAAGAGTCTTGGGGGTAGGAAATTAATCTAAGACCTCTCAACTGCTTAGGCCACCTTCTCTAACTTCCCTCATATCCTACTTTTTTTTTTAATTAAGCTCACTCGGTAGTTATTTCTGCATCATGTTATTCTCTCTTTTTACCATATTACCATCTCTAACTTGTTTTTAAGATCTTGATGGGAACACACATATCAAATTGGTGTGTCTAATTTCATATTTCTTATACATCAGCAGACCACTAATAGTTGAAATATTTGAATAATAACAATAAATGAAAGAGTATAAATGAAAAGATATGGGTGTTCAAGGAGCTTTTTCATTTGCAAATGTCATAAACAAATCACAATGTTGTTCAAATTGGCTGTTAAATGCATATCTGAATGAAGATACTCATAATACCCATTAAACACTAAAATGCAAACTTCTCAGTGAGCAAATGAAAAAGTTTCAAGGTCTGAGATCAAATATGGCTTTTGTTTTTAGTGGTCATTGTTAGCTACCTAGGAGTAGTAGTTTAGTCAAACCAGAATCTCATTTATTTTTGTCAGAATTTCATTGAATTTCTTAAGCTTTACAGAAATTTGCACATACCATACTCTCTTCATATTTCTGCTCAAACTTACAATACTAAGAACAGCTCTGTAGAACACTTTCTTCTTCTAACAGGAGAGCACTTCTAGCAGAACCCTTATGCTTGTTGGCATATATTTTTTTGTGACAAGGAGTGTGGCATACTCACCCTTCATCTTTAGTGGAAGTTCCTGGGGCACAGCTTTCTTACAGGGTAGGATTATAGAGTACTTCTGGTAAAGTCACTCACCACACACCAAGCAATAAAGAGACTAAGCCTACTTCTACTTTGAATGAATGACTGATAACAGCATCTCCTTTATTCTAAAGGTTTCTGCAAATACTTCAATGCAAAAGTTATAATGGATGATGAATTTATAGCAAGTGTTGAGAAAAACATTGTATTTTGTAAACAGAAAATTATGATTTAAACACAAAATATGATTTAAGTTTTTAAACTTGGGTTTTCTTTGATAATAAGGTGTTGTGTGCCAAGAGAATCTGAATTATATTACAATAAACATAATCAAACACTCAATTAATATATTTATCTAAACAGCTAATTTCATCTGTAAAGAAAATGGTACTTAATTAATTTGGCTGAACAAGACTTCTAACTGTGAATTTTCAGCAATGCTGCTAAGTGAGGTCACCTAAACAACAAACTAAAAAGAAAAAAGTATGTTGAGAGAAAGAATTGGAAAATTATGTAGTTTAAGGACCTTGTAATTAGTACCAATTATTTGATAAAACTCATTGTCTTTTTATGTCCTTATATTTTTAGTATTTTATATAACATTTTGATTATATCTTCCTCATTTCACACCTTCCACATCCTTCTCCACGTTATTACAAACAC
>REGO01000535.1:188564-224585 GCA_010120015.1 Rhombomys opimus
CTCTTTATTTGCCTCCTCTGCGTTACTAATTCTTTGAAAGGTTTGTTTGTTTCCTCTTTATGTGCCTCTAATAACTGGATAAGCATAGCTTTAAAGTCATTTTCCTGTGTTTCTGTTGAATTTGAGTATCCACTGATTTTTGGAGTTGCTGGTGAAGAGATGATGTTCTGATTTTTGTTGGGTGTGTTCTTTCGCCGACATCTGGCCATTTGCTTATCTGTAACCTTTAGTATTTGTTCCTGGATTCTGCAGTTCAGACTGGTACTGTCTTTCCCTGGTGTCTGGAGAATTCTTCAGGAAGATGAGAGAGGTCCAGTGGTTTCAGCGTATGTGTTGGTGTTTCAGTTGTACCTGTGGGAGGAAAGTCTGAAGGCGCAGAATGATATATGCAGGCAAGCATGTGTGTGTGGTGTGTGTGTGTGCATGTGTGTGCCTTAAGGAACAAGGTGCTAGAGAATGTAGAAGTCTTGAGTGTGTGAGAGGTGCTCCTTGCAGGCACCTAAGGGCTTGCAGGTGTTGAAGGTGTCACAGGCACTGGTGATAATCTCGGGTGCAATTCCCTTGGGCAAATTCACTGAATACTTTAGTGACCTACAGGTTACTGGTATTCAGCTCTGACTGAGCTACAGGAGTTATTTGCATAAACTCCAATGGTGGACCTGCAGAGCAGGGGATTCAAAGTCCCAAGGATCCCTTTGTTTCCCACTGTGGATGTGTGGGTGGGAGGAATCTGATGTCTGGCTGCTAGCTTAGTAGGACCCTGGGTCTGGGGCTGTGCAGGCACGTGAGGGCACACTCACTTTCTAGCAAGTCAAATCAGAAAGCACAGAACCCAGCCTCTGCTGTCTTTGTCCCCAGACAGTGAGCTCTGTGCTAAGTCTCTGGTACTATGGGCCAGCTCTGCGGAGGAGGGAGGCCCAAAAACGGGAAGTACAAGGGGTTCAAATGATCATCAGAGAAAAACACATATCCCCAGAGAAAACACATGTCCCCAGAGAAGTCCATGGATGACTTGAATCTAAAAGGTCTCAGAGCATGTGCTGTCCCCTCTTGTTCAGGAATCCTCAGTGTTGATTTTCTGGCTTTAGCTGCCTCCCTACTCCCAATTTCAGAGTTTCAGATCCTCTGCCTCTCAGATACAGTGCGTGCTTGTCGCTGCCATCTTATAGGCACTATATTATATTTTTTAATATTTTGGCTTTTTTTTTGGAATTTCTGTTTTCACCAATACATGTCTCTATTTCTATATGTGTTTTTCTTTGGTGCTTTAATAATTGTTTTTCTGTTTATTGTTTGTTTAATTGCTCATGTTTCATTTTATCTTTTACTATTCTTTTTCTTTTTAGATACCAGTGTGTTTTCTGAGAGAGAATGCAAAAAAAGGTTTTGAATTTGGGTGGGAGCTGTGGAGAGGATTTGAGTAAAGGGTAATCATAATCGGTTTATGTTATATGAGAAAAATTGTCAATAAAAAGTAAAACAAACAATCAGAAAGCATAAGATTTGTTTGTTCTAGCTAACTATTCCTGAGCATGAGGCATGGCCTGGCATGTGGTTCATGTACCTAGTGTCACTCCTTTGAAGAAGACTGATTTTCCCTGTCCCAGAATCCATCATTCCATTCAAAGAATTTCTTGTTTAGGAGTGGAACTTTGTTTATTTCTCCATCTCCACAATGGGATTTTGCCTGACTTCCACTGGAGTAGTTCTCATATAAGGTGTCAAAATTACTGTGAGTCTTAAAGACATGGGTAATTTTATAGAGATGTCCTATTTAGGTCTGAGTGCTCCAAAGTCCCTTTATTTTTGCACATTGTCTAATTATGAGAATCTGTGTTAATTACCATCTATACAACAAGTACAAATTTTTCTGGCAATTGACAAGCAATGCACAAATCTATGAGTTCTGCAACATTTTATTAGAAGATACTGTATTGCTATGTCCATCTAGAAGAATAATATCCAACAGTTTGTAACTCAGTCCTATGGCTTATCTAGTTTTAGGTTTTCATCTTCATTAACATGCCAGATAACTTACCAGGCCACAGAGGAAGACAATGCAGCCACTCCTGATGAGAGCTAATAGACTGGAATCAGAAGGAAGGAAATGAAGTGGACTTGGGAAGGGACATGCGTGGAGAAGGGGAAGGGAAAGAAGGATTGAAAGGGGAGGAGGGAGAAAGCTACAGGGGGTATACAAAGTGAATAAAGCATAATTAATAAAATAGTAATAATAATATCATCTCATGGAGAATGCCTTGAATCCAAAATTGTTGGTCACTCCCACAATATTTCTGGCACTATTATTCTAGAAGGTGTGTATTGTAGGCATGTTGCTATTGTAGTATACAGAGTTCATAGGTGGGTGAGACTAGAGATCACTGTTCTCTTTCAGTAGCATGCGTAAAAACTTTTAACACTATGAACTCTAATTTGTAGGAGTGAAACTTCCAGTTAAGAACTCACTAGATGTCTTTGTGTTCTATGGCCTAACTATGTGTTTTCAGCAATAGGGTCAGGTTGTAGTGCGTAATCAATACCACTGTTATTATTTCATAATGATTGGTGGTATTCATTTGGCCAACAACTCAACAAGATATAGTAAATTTCTGTGAATTTTACTTGGTAGCATAGGTGATTAATTGGGACATTGTGTCCTCCATTATATGATAACTACTATTTTAGGAAGCTTCTAGATCAGTAAGTTTAGAAAAAGTTAGAATAGTAATGGGATGAATAATGGGAAGGTGTGATCAAAGAGAAGCTATGGAGAAGGAAAACCAACATAAAGGCCTTGTCTTGGAACCTTGTCTTAAGAGATAATTTCTATCACTGTGATGAGATGCCATTACCAAGGCAATTTATAGCAGAAAGAGTTAAAGAGTGTTTAGGGGCTTATAGTTTCAAAAAAAAAAAATGAGTCCACATCTGTCATAGCATACACAGTAGATGGCAGCAAGCAGGCAAGCATGGCACTAGAACAATAGCTGAGCTTGAGAACTCACATCTCATCTACAAACACAAGACAGAGAGGAAGCAAAGAAGGGAGGGAGGAAGGCAGAGAGAGAGAGAGGTCTAAAAAGAATTGTATTGGTATTTTGATGGGAATAGTATAGAATCTGAAGATTGCTTTTGGCAGGATGGCCATTTTCACTCTGTTAATCCCACCAATCCATGAACATGGGAGATCTTTCCATCTTCTGATATTTTCTTCAATTTCTTTCTTCAGGGACTTCATGTTTTGTTCATACAGGCCCTTCACTTGCTTGGTTAGAGTCACATTAAGGTGCTTTAAGTTGTTTGTGGCTATTGTGAAAGGTGTTGTTTTCCTAGTTACTTTCTCAGCCCGTTTATCTTTTGTATACAGGAGGGCTTCTGATTTTGTTTATTTTGTATTCAGCCACTTTGCTGAAAGAATTTATCAACTGAAGAAGTTCTCTGGTAGAATTTTTTTGGGGTCGTTCATGTATACTCCTTTACCTTAATCCAGAGAGATTGAGCTTCACTGTCCAATGCCTTCAAGTCTTAGGATAAAACAACATATAATAAGAAAAACATATTATAAAGGAAATCTATTCCATATACAATATTGTGCAAGAATTGCATTTGGTGATGTTTCTGCCACAGCAACATGCTAGTTTTCTATGTCTTCTATTTGGATGTGTTTTAACGGGTTTTATAAATGCATGCCTTATTGTTAGTCTGACTAAATAGCCACACCATCAGATATTTTCTTTAGGACACTGTTTTATACACATGACATATATTTCATTTTTCAGCATATAGTTAGGAATTAACAATATTCAACAGAAGTCCGGTCTTTAGTAGTGGAAAACAAAGTGAAGTTTGTAACACAGTAAACTTGCCAAAGGAAAGTTCTACAACTACAGAATATAATCAACAAGTAAACACCTGACATAATCAATATCAAGTATCATTTGAGGCAATAAATGGAAACATGTGTGTCCATCATGTGACTAAGTGTCATTGCTTAACCATTCCTTTTAGTGAAACAAGTGGAGAATAGGAGAGAGTCTCAAACTGGAAAAAAAAAAAAAAAAACCTGAAGAAAATTTTGCTCATATGTTTTAGTGGAAAAGTAGAGGTTATTCTTAACTTCAGCTGTAGGTTTTTACTTTATTTTATTTTTTTTAAGTACCTGGAAGCTCTAGTCATGGAAAAAAAAGTGACATGCTGCTTACCTAATTCTAGTTTTCCTAGTGTTTAACAGTTGAGTCAGTATAATCAAAGTCTGACCTGAATTTAAAAAGTGTTGCCATACTTTCCTCAATATTACTGTATTAAGGAGAAGAGATGACCACTGAAGTGCAGACAGAGCTTTCTAAGTGTTTATATCCTAATCATGCAAACTTTCATTACCAAGACTGATTAAAGATGAAAATGAATGTATAGTGTGAAATAATTATGCATGATCTTTTAACCACAAAAGATGGATATTTTTGTTAATATCCATTCTTCGACAGTGAAAATATATGTAGTAGTAATTATGCTGAAATTTAAACAAATATTTGTTTAATATGCCTTTTTCTCTGAGTAGGGATTAGTCCCAAGTGTTCTTATGTTGAGTACTACCTGTGCTAGGCATTGTGCTGTGGTGATAATCTCTTGTGAGTGTTTTTATTATTAAAAAACACAAACTGAAGGGAAATCATTGTTATTTTTTTCTGCTTTTCATTTATGTGATTGTAACCAAATGATTTAAGAATTTTCTTCCGGGGGTGGAGCCAAGATGATGACTAGCACTCACAGTTTCTGAGCTGTGGAAGAGCTAAACCTCTTGAGTTGGTGAGTGGAAGGACCGATACCCCAGGAAGACAACCGTGAGGCTTTCTAAACAACAGGGAACATCGCAGGAGGTGAAAACCAGGAGGTGAAAATTTTGGTGTCACCGGGGACTTGTTTGGGGAAGGTGAGAAACGATCCTTTGATCTCCCGGCACTCCCCTCCCCCAGACCTCCTTCCTCCTCGGCACAGCGGACTCATCTTTCTCAGCGCAGACCTAACTCCCTGGGGTCTGCAACCGCTGAGGCAGAGCTCCAAACCCTGTAGTGGCAAATACCGGCAGTACCTGTTTCGGAGTCCTAGATTCGCGTGGCGGCTGCACCATCCTCCCAGGGCCCAAGTCTGCTAGATGCCATACTAGCTCCACAGGATTGCCATCACTGATGGTATGGCCCGCCCAATCCCACAGTGACAGAGAATATGCTATATACTCACCAAAACCAGGCAGAAACGCCATACAAGCTAGGCACACTGGATGCTGGGCTTCCCAAGCTTGGAGAGCACAGTGGAGAGAACCCAGGACTTCCCAGAAAGCATCTGGACTAGCAACCCAGTCTCCAGTTACAGCAGGACTTTCTAATCTGGCGGCAGAGTTGGCGGGGTACATCAGCCCTCCAGTTTAAGACTAACCAGGGCCAAACCAGAGAACATAGAGGCTGGTTACCCCATCCCTACTGAAGTGAGCAACCTGAACTCTCCAGCTGCAGCAAAACCTCATAACCTGGCAGTGAAAGCAGCACGGATCTGGTGGAGCAAATCAAAGAAGCAGGGCCAAACCAGAGAGCAGCGAGCCCGGATACCCCGATCTCTGCCAAGTGACCTGCCTGTAAGTGAGTGCACACTTGAGAATCTGCAGCTCCCCAGATCCTGGGTCCTTCTAAAACAGAAGCCAGGCATCAAACCTCCTCCCACCCACATACCCACTTTGGGAAACAGAGGGGCACTTGGGACATTGAAGTCCCTGCTCTGTGGGTCTAATTGAGGAGTTAAGGCAGTTAATGCCAGAACTTGTGCTGCGATCATCACTAGCACCTGCGACATATACAGTACAGAGCCCCTCCCACACACTCAAGGGTTCAACATTAGCCATCACTCTGTCCTTCGAGACACAAGCCCACGCACACTTCCACACACAAACAAACACACACACACACACACACACACACACACACACACACAAACGCTTGCATGCCCAGGCCTACATTTTCCCCATTTGCACCTTCATACTTTTTTCCCACAGGCACAGCTAGTCCTCAGCACACTCTGAGGAAAGGGGACCTCTTTCAGCTACCTGAAGAACTCTCCAGATGCCAGAGAGAGACAGTACCAGTCTGATCTGCAGAATCCAAAAACAAACAGGGAAGGTTTCAGATAAGCCAATGGCCAGGGGTAGGAGAAAGAACACTTCCAACATAAATCAGGACATCATGACTTCACCAGCAAACCTCAAAATTGATGGATACTCCAATTCATCAGAAGCACAGGAAAATGACTTTAAAGCCATGCTTACCCAATTATTTGAGGCTCATAAGGAGGAAATGAACAAATCTTTCAAAGAGTTGGCCAGGCAATTGGAGGTAAAGAAAGAAGAAATAGACTAAATCCTTAAAGAAACACAGGCAAACATAGCCAAACAAATAGAGGCCCAAGTAGAGATAAAATTGGTGGCATATAATAAGGAAATGAACAAAGAAATAGAGACCATCGTAGAAAGTCAGGAATCCAAATTCAAACACATGAAAGAAATGGTGCAAGGCATGAAAACAGAATTAGAATCAATAAAGAAAACACAAAATGAGAAAACCCTTGAGCTGGAGAACTGGGAGAAAAGATCAGGAACCACAAAAGTAAGCATCACCAACAGAATATAAGAGATGGAAGAGAGAATCTCTGGAGCTGAAGACACACTTGCAGAAATTGATACTTCTCTCAAAGAAAAAGTAAAATCAGAAAAGTTCCAATCACAAAATATCCAAGAAAACAAGGAAGCTATGAAAAGACAAAATCTAAGAATAATAGGAATTCATGAAAAGGAAGACTCCAGGCTCCAAGGTCCAGAAAATATTTTCAAGACAATCATAGAAGAAAATTTTCCCAACTTAAAGAAAGAGATGTCCTACAGAACATTAAATAGACTAGACCAGAAAAGAAACACATCACGTCACATCATAGTCAAAACACTAAGTCTACAGAACAAAGAAAAGATATTAAAAGCAGCAAGGGAAAAAGGCCAAGTAACATATGAAGGTAGACCTACCAGAATCACACCGGACATCTTATCAGAAACTATGAAAGCCAGAAGGGCCTGGGCAAGTATCATGGAGACTCTAAGAGATCACAAATATCAACCCAGACTACTATACCCTGCAAAGCTTTCAATCAACATAGATGGAGAAAACAAAATATTCCATGACAAAACTAAATTTACACAGTATCTACACAGCAAACCAACCCTACAAAAGATACTAGAAGGAAAACTCCAAACCAACGAAAACAACTTCACCCAAGAAAACAGGGCATACAGATAATATCCCAACAAAAATGAAAAGAAAACAAGCAATGAAACAGGGTTAGATCACCAACTCTATTACAAAAGGAACAAACATGCATTGGTCACTATTATCTATCAATATCAATGGACTCAACTCACCAATAAAAAGACACAGGCTAACAGAATGGTTATGGAAACAGGATCCAACATTCTGTTACATCCAAGAAACACACCTATGCAACAAAGATAAACACTACCTCAGAGTAAAGGGCTGGAAAAATGTTTTTCAAGAAAATGGTTCCAGAAAACAAGCTGGAGTAGCCATCCTAATATCTAATAAAATAGATTTTCATCCAAAGTTAATAAAAAAAGATAAGGAGGGCCACTATATTCTCATCAAAGGAAAAATCCACCAAGAGGACATCACAATCATGAATATCTATGTCCTAAATACAAGAGCACCTACATTCATAAATGAAAAATTATTAAAGCTTAAATCATACATTGATCCTAATACCTTAACAGTGGGAGACTTCAACACCCCACTCTCATTAAAGGACAGATCAACTAGACAGACACCAAATAGGGAAATAAAAGCACTCACAGAATCTGTAATTCAAATGGACCTAATAGATGTCTACAGGTCTTTTCACCCAAACTGAAAAGAGCACCCCTTCTTTTCAGCAACACATGGAACCTTCTCCAAAATAGACCACATAGTGGGTCACAAAGCAAGCCTCAACAGATACAAAAGGATTGAAATAATCCCTTGTATAGTATCTGACCACCATGGACTATAGCTGGACATCAACAACAACATAAACAACAAAAAATTAAGTCAAGATCAGGTAGAAAGACTGAATAGCCCTATATCTCTCTGAAGGAAATTGAAGCAGTCATTAACAGTCTACCTTCCAAAAAAAGCCCTGGGCCAGATGGCTTCAGCGCAGAAATCTATAAGACCTTCAAAGAAGTGCTAACACCAATTCTCCTTAAAACTATTCCACAAAGTAGAAACAGAAGAAACACTACCAAACTCATTCTATAAAGCCACAGTCACCTTGATACCTAAACCACACAAAGATCCAACAAAAAAAGAGAACTTCAGACCTATCTCTCTTTGTAAACGCCCGCGTAACTGTCTCGCCAGCAAGAAGGCACACGGACGACAGGATCCTTCTGCAGCAGGCTTTATTACAGGCAATGAAAGGAGGAAGACCCCAGCCCCAAGATGGCGCTGCTTAAATAAGCCCCGACCGCCCTTATGTGACGTGGAGTGACGTGTCATACCCTGATTGACTGCTTACTCGTACCGGTCTGACGGCCCGGGGTGGGGCAGTGGCTTGGCGCGCTTTTGCGAGCTGCACATGTGCTCTCAGAGGCTGTTACCAGTATAGAGACTGGATGCCGGCGCCATCTTGTAATGGCGTCTGAACCTCAGCTCTCTACATCTCTTATAAACATTGATGCAAAAATACTCAATAAAATACTTGCAAACCAAATCCAAGAACACATCAAAGATATCATCCACCATGACCAAGTAGGCTTCATCCCAGGCATGCAAAGGTGGTTCAACATACAGAAATCCATCAATGTAATCCAACACATAAACAAACGGAAGGAGAAAAACCACCTGGTCATCTTCTTAGATGCTGAAAAAGCAATTGATAAAGTCCAACACCCATTCATGTTTAAAGTCTTGGAGAGATCAGGGATACAAGGCACATATCTAAACATAGTAAAGGCAATATACAGCAAGCCTATAGCCTGCATTAAAATAAACAGAGAGAAACTTAAAGCATTCCCACTGAAATCAGGGACAAGGCAAGGCTGCCCACTCTCTCCATATTTCTTCAACATAGTACTTGAAGTCCTACCAGAGCAATAAGACAACTAAAGGAGACCAAGGGGATACAAAAGGAAAGGAAGAGGTCAAAGTGTCACTATTTGCAGATGATATGATAGTATACATGAGCGACCCCAAAAATTCAACCAGAGAACACCTTCAGCTGATAAACACCTTCAGCAAAGTGGCAGGATATAAAATCAACTCAAACAAATCAGAAGTCCTCCTATATATCAAAGAAAAAAGGCTGAGAAAGAAATTAGGGAAACAACACCCTTCACAATAGCCACTAATAACATAAAGTACCTTGGTGTGACTCTAACCAAGCAGGTGAAAGACCTGTTTAAGAAAAACTTCAAGTCTCTAAAGAAAGAAATTGAAGAAGATATCAGAAGATGGGAAGATCTGGAGTGCTCATGGATTGGTAGGATTAACATTGTGAACATGGCCATCCTGCAAAAAACAATCTACAGATTCAACGGAATTCCCATCAAAATACAAACTCAATTTTTTACAGACCTTGAAAAAAAGATTCTCAGCTTCATATGGAGAAACAAAAAACCCAGAATCTCCAAAACGATCCTGTACAACAACAGATCATCTGGAGGTATCTCCATCCCTGATCCCAAGCTGTACCACAGAGCAACAGTAATAAAAACTGCATGGCATTGGCATAGAAACAGAAAGGAGGATCAATGGAACAGCATAGAAGACCCAGAAATAAACCCACAAACCTATGAATACTCGATATTTGACAAAGAAGCCAAATCCATTCAATGGAAAAAAGACAGCATCTTCAACAAATGGTGCTGGCCCAACTGGATGTCTACATGCAGAAAAATGAAAATAGATCCATATTTATCACCCTGCACAAAACTAAAGTTGAAGTGGATCAAGGGCCTCAACATAAAACATGATACTCTAAATCAGTTGGAAAAAAAAGTGGGGAACAGCCCAGAACTCATTGGCACAGGAGACAACTTCCTGAACAGAACACCAACAGCACAGCCTCTAAGAGCAACAATCAATAAATGGGACCTCATGAAACTGAAAAGCTTCTGTAAAGCAAGGGACACCATCATCAAAATAAAATGACTGCCTACAGATTGGGAAAGAATCTTCACCAACCCTTCATCTGACAGAGGGCTAATATCCAGTAAATATAAAGAACTAAAGAAGCAGAAAAACAACAAACCAAGTAATCCCATTAAAAAATGGGGACGGAGCTAAACAGAGAATTCTCTAAAGAGGAACATCAAATGGCAGAGAAACAATTAAAGAAATGCTCAACCTCATTAGCTATTAGGCAAATGCAAATCAAAACAACCCTGAGATATCACCTTACTCCCATCAGAATGGCCAAGATCAAAAACTCAAGTGACAACACATGGTGGAGAGGTTGTGGTGAAAGGGGAACCCTCCTCCATTGCTGGTGGGAATGTAAACTGGTACAACCACTTTGGAAGTCAATCTGGCGCTTTCTCAGACAATTAGGAGTAGTGCTACCTCCTATATACCACTCCTAGGTATATACCCAAAATTTTCTCAAGTACACAACAAGGACATTTGTTCAACCATGTTTGTAGCAGCTTTATGTGTAATAGCCAGAACTTGAAAACAACCCAGATGTCCATCAATGGAGGAATGGATACAGAAATTGTGGTATTTTTATGCAATGGAATACTACTCAGCAATCAAAAAGGAGGAAATCATGAAATTTGAAATTTGCAGGCAAATGGTGGGATCTAGAAAAGATCATTTTGAGTGAAGTATCCCAGAAGGGTAAAGACAAAGATGGTATATACTCGCTTATATAGACCTACAAGATATGATAAACATAATGAAATCTACACACCTAAAGAAGATAATCAAGAAAGCGGACACGGACGAAGATGATCAATCCTCATTTAGAAAGACAAATGGGATGTGCATTGAACGTATGACAGGAGTCTACTGCATCTGACTGACTCTGCCTAGCATCTGAAAGACTCTACCTAGCAGTGTTTCACAGCAGACACTAAGAATTATAACCAAACCCTAGGCAGAGTGCAGGGAATGATATGAAAGAAAGGAGTTAGTTTGATATGGATAGGATAGGAGCTCTATAAGGACCAAATATATCTGGGCACAGGGTCTTTCCTGAGACTGACACTCAACCAAGGACCATCTTTGGATATAACCTAGAACTTCTGCTCGGATGTGGCCAGTGGTAGCTCAGTAACCAAGTAGTTTTCCAAAGTAAGGGGAACTAGGACTATTTCTAACAGTATCTCAAGGGCAGGCTCTTTGACCTCCCCACCCTGCCAGGGTAGGAGCAGTCCTGTTAGGCCACAGAGGAGGACTTTGCAGCCAGCCCTGAAGATATCTGATAAAACAGGGTCAAATGAAAGGGGAGGAGATCCTCCCCTATCAGTGGACTTGGAAAGGGGCAGGGAGGAGACCAGGGAGGGAGTGTGGGGCTGGGGAGGAAATGAGGGAGCGGGATACAGCTGGGACACAGAGTTAACAAAATGTAACTAATAAGAAAAATAAAATTAAAAAAAAAAAAAGAATATCTTCCCTGGAAAGTTAGCTAGTGGTTACTGGATTTATCCAATTGTAAAAGTGTCTTTTTGAGCATTCCCTGGAGAAGTAGAATACCATTTTCTTTGTTTGTTTGTTTATTTGTTTGTTTATTTGTTTCTCTTTCTACTTGGTTGCTTGGTTGGTTGATTGGTTGTCTGGGGAGGTAAGAGGCCTTTCCTGGTAGTGAATTTGTCATGTCAAAGGTGGTGGGCATTTCAGAGTTGGTAAATATTTCAAAAATTTCCTTCCAAGTTTTTTATTCTTTGTGGCAATATGACTGATCATAGTACATTTTGCCCACATCTGTTGAACTATCCCCATAAAAGGAATGTAAGCATAAAATCTCCAATTTGTTCATGCTAAACCTGATGGACATGTTTGCTTTCAACTTATTTGCTGAGTTAAGAGTTTTAAATATATCCTTTGCAACCTGGGTCCTTATGTTGTCATTTCAAATTCTGCTCTTCCTTGCACCTCTATGCTGAACACAGCAACCCCATTCTTTATGTATGCACCAGCCTTCCTAACTAAAGAATAAGAATTCTTTTGTTCCATACACATTTATTTTCCCTTCAACTCTTAGTACAATGTTTTAAAATTCTAACTACTCAGCAAATGTTTGCTGTATTAAAATTAGCCAGGAAAAACATATGCTAATGCACTAATATATGTATTAATATACCTGGAGACCTGTACATTGATACATTATTTTGTGTATTTATATGTACATATGTAATTTAATACCATGGAATGTTATTTACTTCTTCAGCCTCAGCCTGAATATTAAAGTTACACATAGTGAATTTCCAATCTAGGAAGCCTAAACCATGAACACCTTTGTTTGGAGTCACTTTTCTTTTTTTTCTAACCCTGCTTAGATAAGCAACAGCACTTGGCTTTTGTATCTCTGCAAGGAGTCTCAGTTAGATAGGTGGAGGAGGAAGTGCAAAAAAATAGAGTATATCATTAAAGAAAGTAAGTTTGGTCATAACCATTCACTTTATGCAGACCTTTCTTGATATCGCCCAATACAGGTTTAGCCTTCTTAGAATGTTTGCTGGATCTCCACAGCAGAACTCGTGCTGATAGTGCCTCCTTGGCATCATCTTTGGCTGGCTCAGAGTAGAGCTGTGATTTCTGCAGTATTAGAATGGAGGGGTGACAGCTAATCCTAATGGGAAAGCAATGCCACGTTTGCTAATCCTAACAGAGGGCCAGAGCCACTTTCGCTTTCAATCTCAAAATCCAAAATCTGATGAGCTACTTTTTTTTTTTTTTTTTTTTTTTTTTTTTTTTTTGAGGAGAGATGCCACTCTGAATTCTGTCCAAGTTAACACAAGATAAATTTATCTGTAGCCAAAGTATTTCAAATCCTATGCTGTATTTGAGTGTACTTGCAGCTACTTGTACATTTTGAAGAGCAACCATTTTCACAGTTTTACTTATAGGTACTACAATATTTATCACAAATTAAGAAAATTTGACAACTATTTCCTTACTATAGATTATTTCCTTTTTCCTCTTTCCCTTCAGCTTTCATATTAAATTCTGTTTGAATAAATGCAGTTCAATTGCTGTTTTCAAAACTTTACAGCGAAAGACAGCAGGACTTACCAACCACAATTCTATTTCCCAAAATTATACATAAAAATAAGAAGCGGATCTCATCAGGAGTGGCTGCATTGTCATCTTCTGTGGCGTGGTAAGGCTGCTCCCCACTCAGGTGGAGGTGATCAAAGAGCAGGCCAATCAGATTTTGTCAGAGGCAGTCCTCTTCCCATTACTATGTAACCCACTTGGACACTAAACTGCCATGGGCTACATCTGTGCAGAGGTTCTAGTTTATCTCCATGCCTGGTACTTGGTTGGAGTATGAGTCTCTGGGAAGACCCCTGTGTTCAAATTTTCTGGTTCTGTTGTTATCCTTGTGGAGTTCTTGTCCTCTCCAGATCTTACCATTTCCCACTTCTTACATAAGATTCCATGCACTCTGCCCAACAGTTGGCCATAAGTCTCAGCATTTGCTTTGATAGTCTGCAGGGCAGAGCCTTTCAGAGGCCCGCTGTGGCAGGATCCTAACTTGCTTCCTGTTTTTTTCTTCTTCTGATGTCCACCCTCTTTGCCTTTCAGGATGGTGATTGAGCATTTTAGACAGGGTCCTCCCTCTTGATTAGTTTCTTTAGATGTACAGATTTTGGTAGGTTTATCCTATATTACCTGTGTATATGAGTGAGTATATGCCTTGTGTGTCTTTCTGCTTCTGGGATAGCTCACTCAGGATGATCCTTTTCAGGTCCCACCATTTACCTGCAAATTTCATGATTTCCTTATTTTTCATTGCTGAGTAATACTCCATTGTGTAGATGTACCACAATTTCTGCATTCATTCTTCAGCTGAGTTGTTTCCAGCTTCTGGCTATTACAAATAAAGCTGCTAAAAACATGGTTGAGCAAATGTCCTTTTTGTGTACTTGAGCCACTTTTGGGTATATGCCTAGGAGTGGTATGGCTGGATCTTAAGGAAGTGCTATTCCTAGTTGTCTGAGAAAGCACCAGACTGACTTCCAAAGTGGTTGTACCAGTTTACATTCCCACCAGCAATGGAGGAGGGTTCCCCTTTCACCACACCCTCTCCAGCATGTGTTGTCACTTGAGTTTTTGATCTTGGCCATTCTGATGGGTGTAAGGTGATATCTCAGGGTTGTTTTGATTTGCATTTGCCTAATGGCTAATGAGGTTGAGCATTTCTTTAAGTGTTTCTCTGCCATTCAATATTACTCTACAGACTAAGATCAGAAGGAAGGAGAGGAGGACCTCCCCTATCAGTGGACTTGGAGAGGGGCATGCATGAAGAAGGGGGAGGGAGAGTGGGATCAGGAGGGGAGGAGGAAAGGGTTTATGGGGGAATACAAAGTGAATAAAGTGTAATTAATAAAATAGAAAACATGATAATGGCACAAAAAAAAAAAAAAAAACAAAAACTAAACTAAAAACAAAAAAAAAAAAAGAGGAAGAACCAACTCTTCTGTCTCTAAGCATTTAATCTCCTCAACTTTTGGTGCCCTTGCAGAGTGAGAATGCCCTTTTATTATTACTAGCTCACAATGACTAACACACTGAACTTGCTGTTAGGTACAGGACTCCTTCTCCACTGCAGTTCCTCCTTGTCCTACTGCTTATTATCCATGCTTAGAGAAGTCTTTGACATGAGCTGAGATTCCTTGTTTGGCCTCAGTCGAAAAGGATGCACTTAGTCCTGATGTGACTTGATGTGCTGAGGAGAAATGGAGGATGGGGCCAGGAGGAGAAGAGGAGGTCTATGATGGGGATGTAAAGTGAAAAAATAAAAACTTATAAAAGAAAAAAAAAAGAAGCAACTAAGATTTGCAAATTTTATGTTATAAAATATTTTTTCATATATATTACAGAGAAATTCACCACTGAGAGATTATTTTATTGGGAAGCGAATTTTGTCATGGTATAATAAATTACCTGCATTATAAAAATTGTGGGCCCCCAGCTTACTGGTGCTTAGTCCCGTAGCAAGCAGTGACTATTGTACTTTTTAAAAATTGACATTTTGAAACATGTTTGTGATGTTGTAAAGTAGAAAGTTTGCAAATATCTGCACCTTTGAAGTTGTAAAATAGCATAAACATTCCACCCCAAACTAGTCATTGTGATTTTAAGCATTTCCCAGCCCATCACTGAAATGCACAATTTTCTGAAATCCTTACTGTATAAAAATTATGCAGTCAATTTAATTCCTATTTCTTTAGGTAAAACATGATGTGACAATTTTCGTGGTGAACATTACAGAGTATGCCCAATGTTGAAAAGCAGTATATATACATCTTAAACTTTACATTTTTCCTAATTACTTTATGTTAAATTCTCTTATTAAATCATGTTAATCTTATCAAAATATCCTAATATTGACAACTCTAAGGATAATATCTGTTTTATGTAAAATTAAATTTTGGCTCTTGCTGTTGCCCCCAGGATGTCTGGCAGTAACCTGTTCCAACAGTGACCACATCTTCCAATCTGTAATATGTTTACCTTGTTTACACAAATGCTCAATTTCAGGTCACAACAAGTCTGATTTGCCTTTTTGTTGTTCAAGAATCCTATATATCTTTATAATGGTACATATTTACTTGTATTTTTTTTATAAAATATTTAATTCCAATTGAACTCTATCTGTGTCTCATGACCATCAGTCCCTTTTGTTATCAAGAGAGTGACAGTATATTGTTTTGTATTTCCTTAGAAAGAAATAGAAAGAAAAGCCATTGATATAGCCTGTTTGTTTCTCCTAAATGTTTATGTGTGGATGTATGGTTTAGGTGTCTATACATGTGTGTAACATATTCCTGTGAGTGACTGGGATGATATACCATGGTTCATGTGGTATGTGGACCTTAATGGACAGCTTTGGGCATTGATCCTCCTTTGTTACCATGCTTGTGACAATATGGATGAGCTTGTTGTCCATCACTGTGTGGGATAGGCAACATGGCCTATGACCTTTGAGGATCTCCTGTCTACCTCTAATATCACTACAAGAACACTGAAATTACAGGTGATGTTTACCATTGTTGGCTTACATGTGTTCTGGGGATATAAACTGAAATCTTTACATTTGTGTGGAAACACTTTACCCACTGAGCTATTCTCTCTCCCAAAATATTTTACTTCCTAATGGAAGGTGAACTAGTCACTTGTGACAGTTAAGAGTTTGGTTAAAAGAGGGTTACTGGTTATTTGAGTTGACTTTGTATCCAGACACTTTTCACCATACAAGGACATTTTCTCAACTATGTTCATTGCAGCTTTATTCATAATAGCCTGAAACTGGAAACTAGCCAGAGTTCCCCCAATTGAAACACAATAGCATACTACTCAGCTTTTTTTTATGGTCATATCTGATAATCATTCTTTTTTTTAGTTTTTTATTAATTATACTTTATTCATTTTGTATCCCCTCATAGGCCCCTCCCTCCTCAAGAAAATCATGAAATTTGCAGGCAAATGGATGAAAGCGGAGAGAATCAGCCCGACTGAGGTAACCCAGAAGCAGAAAGACACACATGGTATGCACTCACTTATAAGTGGATATTAGCCATATAGTACAGGATAACCATACTACAATTCATAGATTCAAAGAAGATAAGTAACAAGGAGGACTCGAGGGAGGATACTTAAATATCATTCAAAAGTGGAAATAGAATAGATAGAAGGGTCAAAGAGAGGGAACAGGGTTGAAGAATGAGCATGGAGAGAAATGAGTATATAGATCAGACTAGGGAGAATAGAGAGGATGACGGAAGGCTTGTAAAGAGAAGAGAAATCATGGACAGGAGCATATCCGAGACAGGCTGAAGACCTATGACAGGTTAGACTCCTGGGAGAATATGAGTGACTCTTATAAGTGAGACTCTTAGTAGCAGAGGTCATAGAGAGTGAAAAAGTCATCCTTAATTAGAGTGGCCCACTTGTAGGGGGAGGGGAGCACCAACCCGCCCACAAAAACTTTAACCCAAAATTTACCCTGCCTACAAGAAGTGCAGGGATAAATATAGAGCAGAGATTGAGGGGATGTTCAACCAATGCCTGGCTCAACCTGAGACCCACCCCATGAGAGAGAGCCAACCCCTGACACTATTAACAATATTCTGCTATGCTCACAGACAGGAGACTAGCATAGCTGTCCTCTAAAGGTTCCACCCAACACCTGATCAAAACAGAGTCTTCTAGAAGAATGGGGTAAAGAATAGAAGCACCAACAGGGTACAAGAGCTCTGCAAGAAGACCACCAGAGCCAACTAACATGGGCCCATGGCAGCTTATGGAGCACCAATGAAGGGCCATGCATGAACTCAATGTAGGCCCCTTATAAATATGTAGACAATGGGTAGCTAGATCAACATGTGCATACCTTAGAAAGGGGAGTTGAGGTTGTCTCTGACTCTGTTGTTTGCTTCTCAATCACGTCCATCTAGTGGGCTGCCTCACCAGGTCACAGGGGAAGAAAAACTCAATCTTGATGCAACTTGATGTGCTGCTCTGAGTTGTTCTGGGGCAGGCTCCTCTTATCTGAGGAGTAGGGGAGGAAGGATAGGAAGAGAGAGGAAGGATGGGAATGGGAGGAGCAGAAGGAGGTCCTATGATTGGAATGCAAAGTGAATAAATAAATAAATAAATGTATAGATAGATAAATAACAAACAAATGAGTGTTTGGTTAAAGGACCATTTTGAAGGCTTTGGGTATTTGTGATGAAATGAATAGCTCAAAAATGTCTTCAAGGGAATAAAGCATTTGTCAAGGGGTTAAGGGTATTAGTGGATTTGACATAAAGCCACACCATATAGGTTGCCAGCACTTATATCAGGCAGCTTACAAATGCCTATATTTTTAATTCCAGAACATCAGATATCTTCGACATCTGTGGGCCCCTGCACCCACATGCAAATGATTGCAGATACACGTACATAAACACATTTAAAACAAAAACTTTCAAAGTATTCAATATGTTATATTCAAGGACCAAATTTTTAAGTATAAATTATAGTATTCCAGATTAATATGAACATATATTCAAATTATACAATCATTTGGGTATACGTTTCAGTTAATTTTTTTATAATACTGAAATATATTGCCATGTTTAGTTTGGTTATGACAGGAAATATATAAAAGGGTAATGTTTAAAAAATTATGTGTAAGAAGAGCAAAGCAATTATAACAAAACCAAGGATGCAGAATAGATTAAGAAGTATGAGCATTCACTTAGTAAATCCATTACATTTATCACATAACTAACACATGTCATTTGCACAAGGAAACGATCTGATGACATTAAAAATGTAATTGGGATATGATGTGATATGATCTCACTTATAAAAATAATATTTTATTTCAAGTACTATTTGATTTAAAAGGTGAATGGACTATGCTTGTTAAAACAGATGTTTCACAGGGACATGCCAAAGCAATTAAAAATAACTCAGGCATCATTTATTATGAAAGTCACATTGACTGTTTATGGCAAATATTATTCCTGCATTTACTTTGCCTACTAGTAATTATTCAAATACACATTTTATATCTATGTGCTGTTGTAGCTTAACTCTTTCTTGATATAAAATTTGTCTTCAAAGAAATGTCAGCATTTTAGCAAAAGATTCTTAAGTCAATATTTACTGAGGTCATAATAGTTAACTATTCCTTAAAGGTTAGCAAATAAAAAATAATAATCCTATTATAAAGATATATATGTAAAATACCTTATCTTGCCTTTCTTTTTTTTTTGATTTTTTTTAATTTTTTTTATCAGTTACATTTTATTAAATCTGTATCCCAGCCGTGCCCCGAACCCTCATTCCCTTACAGTCCCTCCCTCCCTCCCTCATCACTACTGTGCCCCTTTCCAAGTCCACTGATAGGGGGGGACCTCCCCCCATTCATCTGATCCTGTTTTATCAGGTATCTTCATTGAGTTCCTGTTAGAAATAGCCTTATCTTGCCTTTCATCTGAAGACTAGAATGATCTTTCAATAAAAAATGTTGTCTGTCTCTCTCACTTATCAAAATTTCAGAAATGTGGATTTATTCGCCCAAGTATTTATATTTGAAGAGACAGGAAATCATTTTGTTATTGTAATCTATCAGAAAAATTTTAAATAATTTTGATTTATGAACAGTTGAGAAAGTTTACTAATTGAATATTTTTGATAAATGGTCATAATAAATGATCTATATGGACCATAAAATAAGTCATATTTTAAAGCAACATTTTTGCTATTGTTTGCTTGCTTATTTTTCTTTTTTGTGTGTAGATTTGTGTGTGGGGGGAAGGAAGTAATGTTTGAGATTTAACTTAGGGCACATCTGTCTCTGAGCTATAGTGCTGGCTCTCTATCAATACATCCATCTCCCTCCCTCCCCCCCTCCCTCTCTCCCTACCTACCTACCTGTCTGCCTGCTTATTTACCTATTATTTGTTGAGACAAGATCTCACAAAATTGCTTACACTTATCTTTTATTCACTGTATATCCCAAGCTGGCATTGAACTCAAGATTTTCCTGCCCTAATCTTACAAATTATTAGAGTAATAGGCTATGTAGTCATTCACATTCACCTTTTATTGTCTTTCTTTTTATTTTATAAAAAAAAATCTTCTGCTACCTGTTTGTCATTGACACCAGGTTTAGTAATAAAAATAAAAAGTAGAACTGATTCTAATATACAGAATTAACTTTTGTCATTTTTATTTAGTTATTATACATGTCTTTCTTTTTCTTTTTAAAATTTATTTATTATTATATTAATTACAGTTTATTCACTTTGTATCTGACATATAGCCCCCTCTCTAATCCACTCCCAATCCACCCTCCCTCCTCTTCTCCCATGCCCCTTTCCAAGTCCACTGACAGGGGAGGCTCTCTTCCCCTTCCCTCTAATCCTAGTCTATCAGGTCTCATCAGGACTGGCTGCATTGTCTTCCTCTGTGGCCTGCTAAGGGTGCACCCCCATAAAAAGGGGGTGGTAAAAGAGCCAGCCACTGAGTTCATGTCAGAGACAGTCCCTGTTCCTATTACTAGGGAACTTACCTGGACACTGAGCTGCCATGGACTATATCTGTGCAGGTACTAGGTTATCTTCATGAATGATCCTTGGTTGGAGTATCAGTCTCAGAAAGGACTCCTGTGCCCAGATTTTTTTCTCTCCTTGTGGAGCTCCTGTTCCTTCCAGATCTTTCTATCTGCCCCTTCTTTCATAAGATTCCCTGCATTCTATCCAAAGTTTGGCTATATTCTACATTTTAATTAAAATTTAATTACATCTCTTCTTTCCTTTCCTCCTCCAGCACCTCAAATGTCCTTTGCCTCAACCCTTTCCCTGTCCCCCAACAGTGTCAAATTGATAGCTTCTTTTAATTTCATCATTTTATATATATATATATATATATATATATATATATATATAGCACAAATATTTATTACACCCTGATGAATGCAGTTTTACTTCTTATGTGAAAATTGTTTCAGGGATGACTACTTCATACAAAGTTAACTATTGTCATTAGAGTAAAAGATATTTCCAAATATTTTTTTTTTGGTTGTTTACTTTCTTTTTTTTTTTTTGTAAAATTCTTTTTTTTTAAATTTATTTTTATCAGTTACATTTTATTAATTCTGTATCCCAGCCGTGCCCTGAACCCTCATTCCCTCCCAGTCCCTCCTTCCCTCACTCCAAATATTAATGTAAATAAAATTAAATAAAATTGTAAATAAAATTAATAAATTTCCAGTATCCCACCAGTAGAAATCTACCTTCTAAATGCCAGTCTTCCTATGTGGCTAAGGTTATTTTGGCAGAGATGGTTTCTAGACCATATTAAACATACAAGTCTCAAATAATAGGATGTAAATTTTATAGCCAAAAGAAAACAGAAAATTTATTTGTATTAAATCTCACAAAGCTCTCTAGCTAGGGGTTTTAGTCAACATTCTTTTATCCCTGGTGTTTTGCTTCACTGGATGTGATTATATCCAACCACCATGCTCCTGTACATAGAGAGGACCTAGACACCCTGCTCTATGTAGCCTATAGGTTGCTCAGTGTCAGTGTGGGATCCCCAGTAAGGGAAAAGAGACAGTCTCTGACATGAACTTGGCTGTTTGCTCCCTGATCACTTCTCCCTGGTGGGGCAACCTACTCAGTTCACAGAGGAAGAGGATCCAGGCAGTCCTGATGGTACCTGATAGGTTACGGTCAGACAGTAGGGATGAAGACTTTTCCTATCAGTGGACTAGGGAAGCAGGATAGGTAGGTAGGGTGGAACCATATGTAGGCGAGGGAGAGCGCTGCAACAGGAATACAAAGCACACGATTGAGAGGAATGATAATGATAGTGATAGTAGTGGTGGTAATAGTAGTAGGAACTTGCTCATGGCAGCCTCTGCATGCCTCTTGGCTCCTCCTTTCCTACAATGGCTGCTTCTAGCCACAATGGGGAGGCTCCTTGGGTGTGCGAGCACCCCAGGCACCATCAGGCCTGTAGCCTCTGGACACCTGACCATCAGCAGCATGCAGGGTAAAGATAAAGCACTGAAGTTGAATTTTGGAAATCCATCTGTCAAATCAACAACGGTTTACTCTGAACACTAATACCGCAGGAGTCCAGAACCCACACACAGAGAGACTGGGAACACAAAGCATTGAGTCATCAGGAAAACTGAAGGTCTCACCTGAACAACACTGGGATTTCACTGCAGAGGACTTGAAAGATATTGAAGAAATTTGACGAGGAGCTTATGGTTCTGTCAACAAAATGGTCCACAAACCAATCAGGAGGATAATGGTAGTTAAAAGAATAAGGTCAACTGTGGATGAAAATAAAAACAAAAACAACTTATCATGGATTTGGATGTAGTAATGTGGAGGAGCGATTGCTCATACATTGTTCAGCTCTATGGTGCACTCTTCAGAGAGGGTGACTGTTGGATTTGTATGAAGTTTATGTCTACCTCGTTCAATAAGTCTTAAATATGTATATACTATGTTAGAGGATGTTATTCCAGAAGAAATCATAGGCAAAATCACTTTAATAACTGTGAAAGAACTAAACCACTTAAAAGAAAACTTGAAAATTGTTCAGAGAGATATCAAGCCTTCCAAAATTCTTCTGGACTGAAGTGGAAATATTAAGCTCTGTGATTTCCACAATAGTGGAAATCCATTGTCAAGAAAAGAAATGCTGGGTGCAGGCTATATATGGCACTGGAAAGAATAAATACAAGTGTGTTCAGACAAGGGTATGATGCCTACTGTGATGTCTGGAGTTTGGGGATCAGATTGTAAGAGTTGGCCACGAGCAGATATGTAATAATGGAAGCAGATTATGGAATACTGTATTTGATCAGCTAACACAGTGGTGAAAGGAGACCTTCCACCACTGAGTAATTCTGAAGAAAAGGAATTCTCCCCCAGTTCAATCAACTTTGTCAACTTGTGCCTTGCAAAGGATGAATCCAAAAGGCCAAAGCATAAAGAGCTTCTGAAACATCATATTTTGATGTATGAAGAAGGTACCATTGAGGTTGCATGGTGTGTTTGTAAAATCCTGGATCAGATGCCAGCTACTCCCAGCATTCCCATGTGTGTCAACTGATACCACTGCTACATCAGACTGTAGATAAAAGGGCTGAGAGAAAGCAAGATGTGAAGGCTCTTCATCCTCTATCACAGTGTTTTTTCATTACTCGCCAAATGCCATCTACAATAAGATTGGTTCGTTTCCATCATGTCTGTAAACTTTGTTCACCTAGAATGTGAATCCCTGTAATACCTGACTGATCACAGAGCTAGTTCTGGTCAGAGACCATATGCTTCTCTTTCGTGATGAATGTATTCATGACATGTGGAAGTCTATATGCTCAAATTGTTGACTCTGATTATATAGTACATTAAACTCATTTCTAGACTCAAACCTGGATAGCTACTGAAATGGTGTTTTGTGAAACTTACAAAGCCTGGAAGGACACAGTGATGGATGTACTGTGACTGAACATAGAGATCCGGGCTTGAATGAGAAGAGCTTGCACAGCCAATGAGACACATTGCCTTCTTGAGCTAGGAGACAAAGGAGGAGTTCCCTTTTTCACTAAGTGCAGTAGAGTAGATTTACTGATCTGAATTTCTGTTGCTTTACAGTTAGAGATGATATATTGGGCTCAATGTGCTCAGTCAAATTTCCTGTTCAAAATAGCATGTTACTATGCTAGTACAATGCAGTTTTTATTATTGCTCTATAGTACAGTTTGAGATGAGGGATGGAGATACCTCCAGAAGATCTTTTATTGTAGAAGGTTGTTTTAGTTATTGTGGGTTTCTTGTTATTCCATACAAAGTTGAGAATTTTTCTTTCAAGGTCTTTAAATACTTGTTTTGATAATTTGATGAGAATTCCATTGAATCTGTAAATTGCTTTTGGTAAGATGGCCATTTTCACGGTTAACCCTGTCAAGCCATGAGCATGGGAGATTGTCCCATCTTCTAATATCTTCTTTTAATTATTTCTTCAGAGACTTGAAGTGTTTTTCAGATAAGTCTTTGACTTGCTTGGTTAGAGTCACATTAAGGTACTTTATGTCCTTCGTGGCTATTGTAAAGGCTGTTGTTTCCCTAAATTCTTTCAGAAATTGTGGCACATTTACTCAATGGAATACTACATAGCAATTAAAAACAAGGAAATCATGAAATTTGAAAGCAAATGGTGGCAACTAGAAAAGATCATCCTGAGTGAGGTATCCCAGAAGCAGAAAGACACACATGGTATAGACTCACTTATAAGTGGATATTAGACATATAATATAGGATAAACATACTAAAATCTGTATACCTAAAGAAGCTAAGCCAGAAGGAGGACCCTGGGTAAGATGATCAATGCTCATTCAGAAAGGCAAACGGGATAGACATCGGAAGTGGGAGAACACAGGGAATACAACAGCAGCCTATCACAGACAGCATATGATAGACTCTACCTAGCAGAGTGTTAAAGCAGATGCTGAGACTGATAGCCAAACTTTGGGCAGAGTGCATGGAATCTTATGAATAAAGGGGAGAAAGAAAGATCTGGAGGGGATAGGAGCTCCACAGAGAGCAAAAAATAACAACAAAAAATTCTGAGAACAGGGATCTTTTCTGAGACTAGTACTCTAACCAACAACCACCGATGGAGATAACCTAGAATCCCTGAACAGATATGGCCCATTGGAGCTTAATGTCCAAGTGGGTACCCTAGTAAGGGGAACAGGGACTGTCTCTGCCATGAACTCAGTGGCTGGATCTTTGATAGCTTCCCCCTGAGGGGGCACAGCCTTACCAGGCCACAGAGGAAAACAATTCAGCCAGTCCTGATGAGACCTGATAGGCTAGGGTCAGAGGGAAGGGGAGGAGGACCTCCCCTTTCAGTGAACTGGGGGCTGGGCATGGGATGAAAAGAGGGAGGGAGGACAGGATCAGGAGGAGATGAGGGAGGAGGCTACCGCCGGGATACAAAGTGAGTAAATTTTAATGAAAAAAATCAAAAGAAAAAATAAATTAAAAAAATGATGTTGAAATAGAAAGAATCTCTTTACCAAAACCAATGTTGCTTTCAGAAAGGTGAACATTAAAACACGAAGATGGGAGAGAATGTGTTCCTTTGCCTTGCCACCACTCCTCACCGCTGGGAAGATACAGGAGTCTGCTACTTTCTTTGAAGGGTGCTGCCAACGTGATGTTCTTTCTACCTGGTACCAACTACCAGGACAGAACAAAGGAAACAGTACATGAGGGCAAAGTTTACAGACGTTTCTGACTCTGTTATCTTCTCCAGAATCTTATAGCAAGTATAGCCTTTCCCCTTGGCCCAAGCCTGGTACTTGAGCCACCACAACACTAACAAGGGGGAGTAACTAGTAACAATATTCCTTGACGATTAGATAAAGATTTCCGGTAGGCATCAAAACACCAAATCACAATTCTTTCTTGCCATCATGGGCCAGGTCTTCAGTTTCTAATTCCTTCCCCTTCCCAGAATTTGTCACCACTTGACTTTGTCCTGATTCGGTATTCTGCTTGTTTTTCACACTGGAAACCCTAACATTGTAAGGCATGCTACTTACCATTGATTTGTAGTCCTGAATCTCTTCTGTGTCATGATGTTCGAAAAGCTGAGACAACCGGTGAGAAAGAGCCAGTCTGATGGAGAGGCACATTTGAGCAGAATGACAATATTAAAGGTAGCCTTTCAGGTTGGCGTGGTAACCGGCTGGGTCCTCTACCATTTTATTATCTCCCTTGGAAGTTGAGTTTTCCCTACCTCTTTACCCCCTTCTCAAACTGACAAAATGTAAAAGAAGCCACTTCCCCTCGTGTGTGGCTCATCTTCATTTACCCATTAGCCAGGCACTGAGTGTCAGCTCTGCCCAGTAGTCAATTAGGGCTGGGAGGTAGTTTGCTATCCAGGTGATCTCTTGGTACACTTGCCTAATTTCCCCATTTTCTACCTCTGCCCCCCTAATCCTTCTGTGTTCCACAAGGAAGACATTTCTGTATGCTGTCCTTATGCTACGTCAAGCTGTCATCCTCCATTGCTCCCAGCACTGAAGAATTTGTTTCTCTGCTGTCAGGTTCCCATCTCTGTCAGTATAGCCTCACTCCGCCATCATGCAAATGGAGATCAAAGCAATTCTGACTGTCCAGGAGCTATCTCACTTTCTGCTGTGTGGGTGACTACATAAAAAAGCAAGTTTAATGTATTAATCATAGATTATTATAAACTATAAAGTCAAGGGAATTATTACAAATTATCTTTATTAAAATAAAAGGGTGTATAGTGTTCACAAAGTGAAAATAATTTTAGAACTATACATTGTTGTGGTTATTTTTCTCTTGTACCATATTGAAATTATCATAAAGCTAACGTGCCGGGATATTGCTTTATTTGTGTATAAAAATGTAGCTCATAACCTAACTGCTTCTTAGAGCTTTGGAATATTTTATCCTGTATTCTTGTCTGAATCCCTTTTTCTCTTTAAGACATAGCTATGGAGACTACATGTTTATGGAGTAGTCTATCCTTTGCCTGCAGGTCCATTGTAATGAATCTAGATTGTGATGATGGCCTTGCATTTTGATTTTCGGCAGTCATACCCTGAGAAAGAAAGTCAAGAAAAAATAATATAAAATTATCTGTGCAACTCATACAGAGGAGAGTTATCTCCTTTCAGGAAAAAAAAAATTACTAGTAGATTTTAATGTTCTTATCAAAAATAAATTAGAAAACAAATATGTTAATTGCATGTGTTAATCATTATACATTGCATACATAACTCAAAATAGTACTTTCTAACCTATAAATGTCTAACCAAAATATCTGGGCAAAAGGGTCTTTTCTGGGACTGATACTCCAACCAAGGACCATGCGTGGAGATAACCTAAAACCCCTGCACAGATGAAGCTCATGGTAGCTCAGTCTCCAAGTGGGTACCCTAGTAATGGTAACAGGGACTGTCTCTGACATGAACTCAGTGGCTAGCTCTTTGGTCACCTCCCCATGAGGGGGAAGCAGCCTTACCAGACCACAGAGGAGGACATTGTAGCCAGTCCTGATGAGACTTGATAGGCTAGGGTCTGATGGAAGGGGAGGAAGACCTCCCCTGTCACTGGATTTTGGGAGGGGCATGGGACGAGAAGTGGGGAGAGGGTGAGATTGGGAGGGGATGACAGACTGGGCTATAGCTGGGATACAAAGTGAACAAAATGTAATCAATAAAAAATAAGGGAAGAAGTAGGATGGGACAAGGAAGGGGCTACAGCTGGGATACAAAGTGAATAAACTGAAATTAATAAAAATAATTAAATTAAAAAATAATTAAAAATCCTCTACAGTGTTTTTGTAAAAGAAAGTATTTTACAAAACCAGTTTTCAAAAATCATCTAGGGATATCTAGTTTGTCTTGTAGAAGAAAATAAAATATGTCTCACCTCTCTCCACTCTCTTTGCATTGTTTAATTGTATGTTCAGTGAAAGAATTATGTTCTTTGAGCAACCACAGTAATACCTTCTGAGTTTTCCATCTCTGTCTAAGCCAGTTTAGTAGAAAAAAGAAACATGGAGTCAAGTGAGAGGATAGTAGGTGAAATTGCATTTTTGAATCAAGTTTGATTCCAGCTGACTTGAAAGGTTCTGAGTGACAGTCAAATTTCCTGCTGCTTAGGTTACAGAAACACTGACTTTTCCATCTCTGTGTCTCCTGACTCTCTCAGACGTTTAGATTGCAGGCCACAGGCAGCAAGAACCTCACCCTCACTTCTGCTGGCATTCTGGTAAACTCACAAAAGGGCTTATTTTTTTCTGATAGGAATTTGCTAGAAGTCAGGAGGAGCAAATTTATCTTTGTTTTTCTAGCTTCTTCCCCCTATAGGTCCACGTTCAAAAGTGTTTGATGTGACCCCCAATTACCTCAGGTCACTACATAACTTTTTCTTTTGGGCAAAAAAAAAAAAAAATGAAATTCCAGCATGGAATAAACTTTTCTTTTTTCATTTCTGATGTACAGGGCCCAAGAAAGTTTTGAACATTCATTGCTGAATACCCTGCTTTGGGCACACACCTTTATATTAGTCCGTGTTCACGTAACGCTTCTAGAACAATGGCAAAACCAAGTGATGTGAGAAGTGTGAGCAGCAGTGTCCTCTCTGTTCTTTGTTAGTACAGGATGGTGCTTACTTCATTGAAAGTGTTTAGACCTCCTTGTCCCTTTCAGTTTTCTTCGTTATCCCTAACTCTTTCATCTTGGATCATTTCACCAGTGTTGCTTTGGTCGCTGTCCGCCAGAAGAAAGTTAATGAGGAAATAAAGGGTAAAAATTGAAAACTCATCCCTGTGGTACCTCAGTAACCAATTGGTTTCCCAAAGTGAGGGGAACAAGGACTATTTCTGACAGGAACTCAATGAGGATACCTGATAAAACAGGATCAGATGAATGGGGGGAGGTCCCCCCTTATCAGTGGACTTGGAAAGGGGCACAGTAGTGATGAGGGAGGGAGGGACTGGGAGGGAATGAGGGAGTGGGACATGGCTGGGATACAGAATTAATAAAATGTAACTGATAAAAAGAAAAAAAAGAAAAAGAAAAAGAAAACTCATCCCTGAGTGCTTTCATATACCACTGTCCCAGAATAAGTACGAGTGCATCTGCATTGCAACAGACAACAAATGTACATAGTTAGGTTATCCGTCCACAATAAATGTGAGAGATCAGTTACAAAACAGACTTCACAGGAAATAAACAAGAGGGCAGTTAGCACTGCTTACTAAGGCCATGATAACCATAAAAGATAATAAGAAAAACTAATGAAAATGCAATTTGACAGGCAAATATTAAGATCTTTTAAAATTTTAAGAGTATTAATTATGGCTAAAACAAACTTTTCAAGATCCGTGTCTTTTATATGTAATATTCTTCCTGGAAGTACAATGGTTTCACTTTAGTATTGTGATTTAGTGAGATAAGAGCTGTTCAGGTAACTCTCTAGTAACTGCCTTAACCCTTTCAAACTGTAACTGTGAGGAGACTAGGCCCCACTAGTCCTCAATTGTGTTTTTAACAAAGTAATATTTTCCAACATCCTTCCAGTTCATCTTTGTCATCTGTAAAACATTATTTAAAATTTGTTGGCACAGATACCTGATTAATCCTGTATAATTTGGATTTAAACATACCATAAAAGTTTTTACTATGTTAATACCATATATGTAAAAAAGCAATTTTAATAATACTAAACATTTTAAATCCCTATGGCATTTTCACCTAGTCCAAGTGTTCTTCTGAGAGAGAGAGGGAGAATTTTTGTTTGAGAACATAAAAGTAAATATGAAAATTTGATACAAATATTCACTGTTGAAATTTTATATCTTTTATAAAAGAAGCCGTTAAACTGATGAAAAGAAAAATCAGTGATGGGAGAGGGGAATGCCCTTTTTAAACCTGTCTGTCATTTGACATTCAGCTAGTCAAATAATCTTGGGAAAACAACAATTTTTATGTATTGCTATTTGTGAGATTTTAAGTATGAGGTCCAGTAATACTGTCAACAAGATACTTTAAGGCTAAGTCTGATGACAATGTCAATTTGGTTACTCAGCTTTATCTTGCCAAATTCATGACAATATCCTTCTGCGACAATATTCTACTGCTAAATAAAATTCATAATATTCATAAACATCAGACACATATTTTGGTTTTGGCTTTAAACAGTGATACAAACATCAAGGGTTATGGCCATCTGTGGGCTAGCATGTGAAGATAATGCTTTGCTAGATTTGCTTTGAGTCTCCAGAGAAGTGTAAAGAGAGAATTCATATATTAATTTTATTAATGAGTATGTTTTCTATTTCTTCTGACTAAATGAGAAATCATGTGATTAAACCTAATGAAGCACAAACTGCAACCTATGGCCCCATCATCTCAGAATTTGTGAAATCAAAAGGGAAACAATTCTACAAATATTTCATACTAACTCAGCACTTTCACATAGAAAAATTAATGTAAAATGATATGTAAAGGTTATTTAATATCCCATTTCTTTTCAGCAATAATGTTCAATGATTCATAGCAGTAAAAGCAAGATTTTTAAACTTCTAAATATTAGCATTAAATATTCTCATTTTAATTTTTCTATGTTAACTAATTACAGAAATAGGAACATCTTTTAATTCAGTTTATTTATACTGCAGATAAATATTCTTAAATGTATTTTAGTCATAAGATGCTAGATATTAGCAATAGCTTTAAAAATATTAGAAAAAGCTACTCATCATGAAAACAAGTTTGGATACTCCTTAAGCTCAGAAAACAGATATTTCATTCTACATTTTATTGTCCTTAATTGCCAATGTTTCCTTGTCAATATTTTATAATGGAATAATAATAAAATGTTAGCTTTTTATTTTAAAGAGACTGGAATTCCACAAGGGAAGCAACAGAACCAAAAAATCTGGACACAGGTGTCTTTTCTGAGACTGATGTTCCAACCAAGGACCATGTGTGGAGATAA
Source organism: Rhombomys opimus (assembly GCA_010120015.1). Classification (NCBI taxonomy): domain Eukaryota; kingdom Metazoa; phylum Chordata; class Mammalia; order Rodentia; family Muridae; genus Rhombomys; species Rhombomys opimus. Next base: position 218,887 of record REGO01000535.1, read on the forward strand.
CCTAGAACCTCTGCAGAGTTGCAGCCAATGGCAACTCAGTCTCCAAGTGGGTTCCCTAGTAATGGTAACAGGGATTGTCTCTGCCATGAACTCAGTGGCTGCCTCTTTAATCACCTCTCCCTGATGGGGGAACAGTTTTAACTTGCCACAGAGGATAACAAAGCAGCCAGTCCTGATGAGACCTAATAGGCTAGGGTCAGATGGAAGGGGAGAAGGACCTCCCCTTTCTGTGGACCTGGGAAAGGGCGAAGGCGGAGAAGAGGGAGGGGACTACAGTTGGGATACAAAGTGAATAAATTGTAATAAACAAAAAAAAAAACAATATATTTGAATGATATTTTTCCCTTTTCAGGAACTACTCCCAGACCTTTCCCATATGACCTACCAGGACAAATTTATGTTCATTCTCTATAAAAAGCAGAAACAACAACAATAAACACATAGTGGAAAAACAAAACAAAAAGAAAAATGAAAACAGACAAAGAAACTAAATACAAGAACAATAGTAAGGCAACAATTCTAACACAATCAACACAAACAAACATGAAAACATGCATACACATGCATGCATACATATGTGAACACACTTATGTGCATGTGCTCACTTCCCCATACACACATACACGCATGCACTCTACCCACGTGCACACTCATGTCTACAAAAACATGCACACACACACATGCACAGATGTACTTGCACACACACAGTCACACAAGAATACATATATGCACATCACACACACACATAAAACCAAACAAAAGATGTGGAGACTGCTTTGTGTTTACTACCCGCTCATGAGCATGGGCTAGACCTGAAGTATAATTTATATATGCAGTTAGACTCCATTGGAGAAAACTGATTTTCCCTTTCCCAGAAGGTATGAATTGCTCATCAGTTTTTGTTCAGGGTGGTGCTGTGTACGGGCTTTCCCTGATCAGTGATGAGACTTTGTCTAGCTTGAATTTGTGCAGTCTTCTGCATGTTGTCGCAGTCTCAGGCTTCATATGTGTTACCAATCCTCTTCTGTCAAAAGACTCAGCTTCCCTGGGACCACACATCACTTCTGGCTCTTACAGTCTTATCAACTCCATTTCTTTATAGATCCCTAAGCTTGAAGGGGTGAGTGCTTAAAACACTATACACTGTAGTCAAATGCTTTGGAAGACTCTTTTTAAAGATTTTTGCTTATTTTTCTACATATCTGCTACATTTAAATTTATCATATGGCTATACAAATGGGATTCACTATAACCTTCACATATATAAATAAGATATGCATTAATTATAAATATGTACCCACTACTCTGTCCTTAATTCTTCCTCATCTCTTGTTCAGTCTCTAACACCCCCTCTTCTAATTTCAAGGTATTTATTTCCGTATGTGGAAAAAAAACACATAAAACTTTCAATTATTTCACTTAGGATGATGCTTCTACTTACACCCACTTCTGTGCAAGCAACAATATATCTTTCTTTATGGCTGAACAATGCTATTATTTACATATCATATTCTTTAATCATCTATTGCCTGACACCTGCCCTATTTCCACAATGTGGCTGTTGTAAATGTCACAGCAAACATATGTACTCCATTTCCTTATAACCCCTCATGAGAAGGATAACTAAATGACACATAAGTTTTACCTTCAATGTTTGGAAGAACCCCTGTGCTGTTTTCACAATGGCGAATGAAATTTATGTCCATGTTCCTATATAAAGGGTCCCTGTAGGTGAGACTTTTTAACTCCATTTCATTTGGGATTCCTTAATGCCTCTAATTCCCTTAAAACCCTCCAACCTAAGGTAGAAGAGAAAGAAGGTTAGAAGGCAAAAGGGACATAGCCCTCTTTATTTTTAGTTCCAGATGGGTTAGGGTTATGGGGGGTTCTTTGGGAAAATACCCATGTCAGTCATCAGAATAACCAACAGTCCATCAACCAAAAATGGCAAAGATAAGAGGATGAACAACAGCTTTCCTTTCTCTTGGTCCGTCTCCTCAAATCCCTCACCATCTCTCTCTTTCTGGGCTCTCATATTTATAGCCTCTCAGAATCCTCAGAATTCCACTATCAGCCACTGGCTGATAGCACACCCCTGGCTAAGTCACATGAGGCTGTTACCAGCTGGCAAAGAGTATGTCCCACGTGAGACAAATATAAGATGTGTAAAAACTAAGACAGTCCCACATACCACACTTGGGATTTAAACAAAAGTATATTTAAATAACATAACTGAGTTTTTAAAGAAAGAAACTTGCACCACATTTTATTAATATTTTGTTAAAATACTAATATTTTTTATAGTATCTATTCTAGCTCAGTTAAGATGGAATGTAATACCTTTCATTGGTTTGAAAACTAAATTAACATGTTTCTTTGAAGTTAATTTAGATTTTGATATTATTTAAGCTTCTTGTTTTTGAGGGTTTTTATGTTATTTGCATGTTAAATCATCTTTGGGATGAAGAGATGACAAAGGCAAGCTTCACTGATTTTCTTCATGCCACTGGCAGAACATTTGGATAAGTATTTTAACTTTTTTAAATTTAATTTTTTTTAATTTTGTTTTCTTATTAATTATTTTTATTTTTATCAATTCCAGTTTATTCACTTTGTTTCCCCCCTGTAGCTCCCTCCCTTCTCCCCCCAATTTCACCCTCTCTCCCTCTTCCCCACTTATGCCCCTCCCCAAGTTCACTGATAGGGGAGGTCTTCCTCTCCTTCCTTCTGATCCTAGTCTACCAGGTCTCATCAGGAGTGGCTGCGTTGTCTTCTACTGTGGGCTGGTAAGGCTGCTCCCCCCTCATGGGGAGGTGATCAAAGGGCAGGCCAATCAGTTCATGTCAGAGACAGTCTCTGTCTCCATTACTATGAACCCACATGGACACTGAACTGCCATGGGCTACCTCTATGCAGCGTTCCAGGCCATTTCCATAGTTTAACTTTTAAAGATTTTAATGTTAGGTGACAAACACTACATAAAGATAGACAGGTGAACACATGACAATACAAAAAGAAAATCTCCAAGTTAATACTGATAAAGGTATCACGATTGAAAATATAATTTAAAAAGTTAAATTTAAAACAAAAAAATCAACAATTAAAGATAAATCTTGAATAATTATTACATATGGTTACTAACAGCACTAAGAGGAATTATAAAAGACTCTGATATGTAAAGTAAAAGAATTGCAATTATTAATGCTAATCCTGTAAATTGGAAAAAATCCATAAATGCCTAAAATGGGTTAAAAATAAGACAGGAAGAATGAATATATATGTATATATATGTATGTATCTATATATATATTGATATATGTATGTACATATACACACATACATATGTGTGTATAGATATATAAAATCTCACCGTAGAGTAAATTCTGGAAGAAAGTAAAAGAGAACAAGGGACAGGAATATTATCATCCAAAGGATTTACAGAAAACTCACAAATTTAATATGTGCACAGCATGTCTGGAAGAAAATTTGTACCTACAGGTATCATAATGAAGTTTGTTTATTTGTTATTCTTATTTTATTTTTTTACAATTTATTTATTTTGTATCCCGATTGTAGGCCCCTGCCTCCCTCTTCTCCCCATGCCCTTCCCCTAGGTCACTGAAAGGGGGAGTTGTCCTTCCCTGCCATCTGCCTCTAGCTTATAAAGACTCATCAGGTCTGCCTGGATCCTCTTCATCTTTGCCTTGGCAAGGCAGCATAGCCAGGAGGGAGTGATCAAAGAACAGGCAACTGAGTTCTTGATAGAGGCAGCCCCTGCTCCCCTTATTGAGAATCCACATGGGCCCTGAACTGCCTATTGTCTACATCTGAGCAGGGGGTCTAGAACCCTGCATGATATTTGTTTTATAAAGTAGGAAAAAGAGAAGAAAAGGACCAGTGAGATTGTTCAGAGGATAAGCATACTTGTCAATAGTTTGCTGATCTGAGTTCCTGTTTCCTGGTCTCTTAGGATAGAAGGAGAAAGCCAAGGTCAGAAATTTGTTCTCTGAAGTTGTCATATATTCTGAGGTATGTGTATTATGCACATAAGCATACAAATGAGAGAGAGAAACATAGAGACTATACATAAATGTAATTTGAAAAAAGAAAATCACTTGTATCCTTGCAGAAACAGCAGAACAAAGAAGGTATGACAGGAATCTACCGCAAAAGGCATCTGAAAGACTCTACCTTTCAGTGTTTCAAAGCAGACACTAAGACTCATAACCAAACCCTCGGCAGAGTGCATGGAATCATGAAAAAAGGGGAGTTAGTATGATATGGAAAGGATAGGAGCTCTACAAGGACCAAATATATCCAGGCACAGGGTCTTTTCTGAGACTGACACTCAACCAAGGACCATCTATGAATATAACCTAGAACTTCTGCTTGGATGTGGCCCACGGTAGTTCAGTAACCAAGTAGTTTTCCAAAGTAAGGGGAACAAGGACTATTTCTAACAGGATCTCAAGGTCAGACTCCTTGACTCCCCCCCACTCCCCCCAGGGGAGGAGCAGTCCTGTTAGGCCACAGAGGAGGACTCTACAGTCAGCCCTGAAGATACCTGATAAAACAGGGTCAAATGAAAGGGGAGGAGGTCCTCCCCTATCAGTGGAATTGGAAAGGGGCAGGGAGGAGACCAGGGAGGGAGTGTGGGGTTGGGGAGGGAATGAGGAAGTGGGATACAGCTGGGACACAAAGTTAACAAAATGTAACTAAAAAGAAAAATAAAATAAAAAAAAAAAACACAATTGTTCATAGACTGAAGGGGGAAAAAACTGAAATTAAAATGTTTTAAAACCGAGAATTACTTTTTTCAATATGTTGCAATTCAGAGGCTTACTATGTTCAGAACAAGATTACACTAATCACAATCCCTATTCCAGGACATTGGCAAGGCCTTCAAAAATTCCATTCATTTAGAAAAATAACATGTATTTTTACAAATTTGAATGTATACTTTGTTCCATCTTTCTATATTTGTTATCATGTAGTTAGTGTTTTAATTTCCACTTGAACTAAACACAATTGTTCTTGAACTTGAACACATTGTTCTTTTAATGTTTTGAGTTGTGAGTGAGAATATGTGAGATCAGATGTCCCTTTAATTAAGCATACTTTTTTTCATTTTAACAGTTAATTAAAAACTGGTAAGAAATGTTAGAGTCTATTTTGCTCATGTTGTAGAGGGTGAAAAATATACAGGTAATTTTATGTTCTGCTTTTTTGTAAATAATAAGCACTGAAATAGTAACTTCTAGGGTGCAATGATCCTTCATGAAGTTTGTTTTTCTTTTTTTTTTTTTTTCTCATTTAGGTAGAACTGAGATGTCCATAACAACCCTTCAAATTCATTTGCATTTAAGTACAGGAGCTTATTTCAATCAATGTGTGATTTTGTATAGGTTCTAGAATAGAGGACCACTTTTCAGATTGGTAGATAAGATAGTACCACGTTACAAAGGCCTCCAAGGATGCTTGGATTACGATAGTCCTCAAAATACTGAAACCTTTCCATCTTCACTTTCTTATTGAATCATAATCTACTTCAATATTTTAAGTCTCCTTAAGCCTCACATAAATTTGAAATATCTATGAACCAGATAATCCCACGTCTTTTTGTCTATGTTTCCTGATGTAAACTGAATTATTTAACTCATGTGTCTTGTTTTTTTTTTTTTTTTTTTTTTTTTTTTTTT
>REGO01000535.1:225910-250723 GCA_010120015.1 Rhombomys opimus
AAACTTATGACTTTAGGTTTCTTACCCCTGAAAATGTGAACAAGAACATCTTTCCTACCATTATCTTTGTTTCATCATTAATTAATTGCATCAAATCATATATATATATATATATATATACATACACATATATATGTATCTAAGTGTGTTCAAACATCTGTTTGAACGTCTCATCTTTTAAAAACAAAGGTAAAATATTTTTGCACATCCTACCTCCAGAGACCCCCAAGCTTTTTATGTAGTTTCTGCAAAGTTATCGTTCTGAAAAAATAATTTTATTTCTTCCAAATAATTCCATAGCAAACCCCTTTTTTGTTCTTCTCAGAGTTTTATATGAGATGCTCCAGAGAATAAGGATGATAGGTTAAAGGCATAGATCAATTGCATACCTTGTTGGACAATTTTGAAGTTGTAATTTTCATGCTGTCACAATAATTAGAGTAATATTGCTGTAAGTAGAATAGCATACTGGCCATGATGCTTACTGCCTGTATACATATTGTAGTTTTACCAGTTAGAACTATGTGACCTTGAAAAGCTTAATATCAAGAATTTTAGCTTCCTTGTTCATAATAAAGGTAATATATGTGTAATATTATGAAAATGAAGTGATATATGTATATATGTAAATATATAAATATATATTTATATACTATATATATATATATATATATATATATATATATATACAGGGCCTAGAGGATTTTCTGGTACACATTCAGAGTTCAAGAAATTTTAGCCATGATAAATATTATTATTGTTGTGGTGTGCTGTAATTGTTTTTGCTATAATCTGAGTACTCATTGTTCATGTTCTATGAGTTAATGTGAGGAACACCAAGGGTAGTATTGAAAATTATTAGAGATAGAAATTATTCATTGTATTAGTAAACAAATGGAGAAATCCTCACAAATAAATTTCTTTTCCATTATATTTACAATTTTTTAATGATAATATTAAGCCTTTGTTTTCTATATTCTCTGCCATTTCATTTCAATATGGACAAGGAAGTATTGAAGACTCCTTTTTTAAAATTTGTTTTTAAATTTATTACAATTTATTCACCTTTTATCCCAGATGTAGCATGCATCCCGCATCTCATCCCAATCTCTCCCTCCCTCTCTTTTTTCCTCCCATGCCCTTCCTCTAGTCCATTGATAGGGTAGGTCCTCCTCTCCTTCCATCTGACCCTAGGCTAGGCTGCATTGTCTTCCTCCTTGGCTTGATAAGGCTACTCTCCACCCTTGGGAGAAGGTGATCAAAGAGCCAGCCAATGAGTTCATGTCAGAGACAGTCCCTGTTCCCCTTACTAAGGCACCCACTGGGACACTGAGTAGCCATAAGCTACATCTGTGCCAGGGCACTAGGTTATCTCCATGAATGATCCTTTGTTGGAGTATCAGTCTTAGAAAAGACCCTGGGCCTAGATATTTTGGTTCTGTTACTCTCCTTGTGGAGCTTCTGTCCCCACCAGGTCTTTCATCTCCTGCTTCTTTCCTAAGATTCCTTGCATGCTGCCCAAAGTTTGGCCATGAGTCTCAGCATCTGCACTGATACCATGCTGGGTTGAGTCTTTCAGAGGCCCTCTGTGGTAAGCTCCTGTCCTGTTGCCTGTTTTCTCCCTCTTCTGATGTCCATCCCATTTGCCTTTCTGAATGAGAATTGAGCATCTTACCCAGGGTCCTCCTTTTTGCTTAGCTTCTTTAGATGAACAGATTTTAGTATGTTTATCCTATATTATATGTCTAATTCCACTTATATAAGCGAATACCACATATGTCTTTCTGCTTGTGGGATAGCTCACTCAGGATGATTTTTCTAGTTCACACCATTTGCCTGCAAATTGCATGATTTCCTTGTTTTTTATTGCTGTATAGTTTTCCATAGTGTAAATATACCACAATTTCTATATCCATTCCTCAATTGAGGGAAATCTGGGTTGTTTCCAGCTCCTGGATATTAAGAATAAAGCTGTTAAACCATGGTTGAGCAAATGTCCTTGTGTACTTGAGCATCTTTTGGATATATGCCTACGACTAGTATAGCTGTATCTTGAGGAAGCACTATTCCTCATTGTCTGAGAAAGTGCCAGATTTTTTCCAAAGTGGTTGTACAAGTTTACATTCCCACCAGCAATGGAAGAGGGTTCCTCTTTCTCCACATCATCTCCAGCATGTGTTGTCACTTGAGTTTTTTATCTTAGCCATTTGATGGTGTAAGGTGAAATCTCAGGGTCATTTTGATTTGCATTTCCCTGATGACTAAAGACACTGAGCATTTCTTTATATGATTCTCTGCCATTTGATATTCCTCTATTGAGAATTCTCTATTTAGCTCTGTAGTCTATTTTTAATTGGTTTGATGCTGTTTAACTTTTAAGTTCTTTATATATTCTGGATATTAGCCCTCTGTTCAGATATAGCATTGGGGAAGATCCTTTCTGAGTCTGTAGGCTGTCATTTTGTCCTGATGACAGTGTCCTTTGCTTTACACAAGATTTTCAGTTTCATAATGTCCCATTTATTGATTGTTGATCTTAGAACCTGTGCTCTTGGCATTCTGTTCAGGAAGTTGCCTCCTGTTCCTCAGCTTCATATGGAATAAGAAGAAACCCAGAATAGCTAAAACAGTCTTCTACAATAAAATACCTGGAGGTATCTCCATCCCTGATATTAAGCTGTACTATAGAGCAACAGTAATATAACCTGCATAATAATGGCATAGAAACAGACTGGTGGATCAATGGAATCGAATAGAAAACCCAGAAATAAATCCACACATTTATGGAGTCCTGATTTTTGAGAAAGATATCAAAACCATACAATGAAAAAAAGACAGCATCTTCAACAACTGGTGCTACTCTAACTGGATATCAACACATAGAAAAATGGAAATAGATCCATATTTATCACCTTGCAAAAAACTAAAGTCTAAGTGGATCAAAGACCTCAACATAAAACCACCCAACATAAACCTGTTAGAAGAAAAAGCGGAGAAGAGCCGTGAACTCATTGAATATTTTTTTTTGAGGTTTTTACTATGTGCATTTAAACAACATCAAGAACAGCGAAAGGACTGGGAGGAGGGAAGGGAGAGAAATCCATAATCAGCACATAAAGTAAATGAATAGCTTAACTAATAATAATTTAAAAAAGAACAGGGAAATCTCAATATTGTGTTTTAGAAAATTATGAGATCCTTAGCTTCATAGAGATTTGAGTACATTGTAGTTAGAAGGTCTTTTTCTAGTAGTATAGATCCTTGTTGTAAGCCAGAAAGGAAATGAATGTACAAGTATGATATTATGCATCTCAAAGATGTCTGCTTTTACCTATTATAGTATTTAGTACCCTTATCTTTACATGGTCTGTAAGTTCCCTATCTTCAGAGGTGTATCTGTATCATTGACACAAAATAAGTACACATCATGGTATGGTTCATTGTGTGAAGGGATTGACGGTACACCCAGTAGAGTATGACTCACCAAGAAAAATTATACATACCATCCTCACTGGAACAAGGGACTATCCAGTTGTTCGATACTTCAAAATTGTTTTTGGAATGAGATATTTCAATGTTTTTAATTGGCTATTACTGGGTGTGTCTAGAGGTAGAGTGTAGCATCTTGCAAATGATTAATTTTCTTTCCATTTTAATACACAGATATTCCCATTGTGTCCACATAGAAACACTGCAGTATATGGACAGCTCAGTACTTGCTTAGTGAATATTTGTAGAGTAAATGAAACAAGAATGTTCTCAAAGTTAAATATATGTTGTTCATTAAGACTCAAACACGGGCAGTCACTGCATAAACTGGATTGCCTGCATTTTGATCACCTTCCCCTGGTGAGGTGGCCTTACTAGGCCATAGAGAAAGAGGTTCCAGACAGTCCTGAGGAGACCTGATAGGCTAGGGTCAGATAGTAGGGGAGGAGGACCTCCTAAGCGAGTGGACTAGGAGAGGGACCTAGGAGAGGAAGTGGGAGGGAGAGTGGGACCAGAGAAGATGAGGGAGGGGGCTACCATTGGGATAAAAAGTGCATAAATTGTAATTATTAACACTAACAACAACAATAATAAAAATAATCAAATATAGATTTGTTTTTCTTAGCTAAAGGTGGCCAACATGGGGTATTACTGATTTATGGGTGAGATTATTCTAGCATTTTTAAACTACTGCCTGGCTACCTCTACATATAAATACTTTTTCTGTCATTCTGTGGCTCCACTTCATTACAATTTCATCAGAAATTGAACTAGAAAAAAATTAAAAAACAGGAGTGACATGCCTGGACATACCCAGAAGCTAAGGATAAGTACATTAAATACCAGAGGTGATGTGATACAATTACATAAGTAAATATGAATTGCCAGATAAGTGCATTTTACAGGAATACTATAAAATTTTCAGGAGATTGTTTTCTCAGAGAAAAGGGAACAATAGGTTTGAGGTAAGATTTTAAATGAGCAAAGAAGTATTCTGGATGATTTGGGAATGCTCGCAAAGCACAATTTCAGTGATACCGAGATGGAGTAGTTCACAGACAAGAGAAGATGTTTCTATCAACTTCATGTTCTTTTTCTCAGTGCTCAGAGTGTCACACACTGATAAAATAATTACACATTAACTGATGTTTGAATAGTGCTTTCAATAGGCTTATGTTTCTAGTTTTTTAAAAACTTTTTCTGCCTATTAGTATTACCAGTGGTAGTTTTTAAAAATATAAGCCATGGTTCTTGCAAAAAGTATTTCTATCATCTGAAAGCAAAATGCTAAAGCTTTTTAACATTTCTATCTTGAAATATAGGTGGTAGTTCCCCACATGCACATACACAGAAGAGCACAAACATGCACACTCAGACAAACACACACACAGACACACACTACCTTTTTCTTAAATAAATAAATAAATAAATTTTTGATAATTTCATGCATGTTTTAATGCATTATAATAGCCACACCCTGTGTTATTATCTGCCTTTCCTCCCTATAGGTCTCCTCCCAAGTTCGTGTCACCATGTCTTATTATTGCTCAATGAATGTCTGAATGGTCATGAGTATGAGACTATCTAATAAATTATTATTCAGACATAACAAAATGGACATTTACCATTTCCTCAAATGGGTTCAATCACTGAGAATACACTCTTGAACATTCTACGTACATGAGGTGGTTAGAGAAGTAAGAAGCAGATGAGGGCACAGTAATATCTGGAAGACACAGGCAAGAGGAAACAGATTGATAGAGGATCATGATATAGTCGAATGATTTCTACAACCCTTCTAAAATATACAGTATATGCTAATGACAACTTCCTGTGCATTTAAAAATTTGTTAAGAGAAGTGACATTATGGTAAGTGTATTTATTTCTTATATCACAAGAAATGTAAAATTAGGAAAGAAAACCTTTGGAGACAGGAGGGGATTTTTTTTTTTTTTTTTGCTTTGGTTTGTGATCTCATCATAATACAAGTGTTACAATTCATTGCATTGTATATCTTTGCTACATGGAAATAGTTGTACATCAATCATAACTTAGAAGAGTCTATAAAACTAATCTAATTAAACCAGCAAAACTATATTTAAAAAAAAAAATCCCCCTTTAGGTGTAAAACATGTCATCCAAGCAATTCAGTGATTGACTCTCCTCTCCAAAGCCTTTTTCTTCTGAAGCAGAGTTCGTAATTGTGTACTGATATCATTTTAAAATTTTTATTCAAAATGGTTTAACTTGTTTCATTTAAGACCAACTGTAGCAATCTGTCTGAAATTCCTTCCGTCTTGTCAATCATGTCATTCCATATCCACCGTGACTGGGTGAGAACATTTCTCATCAGCACAGCCTTGAAGCTGGGTCCATTTCCATATTCATTTCCATTGCATTTGTTCTTACCAATCATAGTACCTCTCATTGAAAAGGTCATTCTGAGTGAAATATCACAGAAGGAGAAAGACAAACACGGTATACACTCACTTATATAGACCTATAAGATATGATAAACATAATGAAATCTATACACCTAAAAAAGATAATCAAGAGAGCAGACATGGGGTAAGAGGATCAATCCTCATTTAGACAGATGGGATGTGCATTGAACATATGACAGGAGTCTACTGAGTGCGTCTGAAAGACTCTAACTAGCAGTGTTTTCAAAGCAAAGACTCATGACCAAACCTTTGGCAGAGTACAGGGAATCATAAGAAAGAAGGGGAGTTAGTCTGATGGGGAAAGGATAGGAGCTCCACAAGGACCAAATAGATCTGGACACAGGGTCTTTTCTGAGACTGACATTCAACCAAGGACCATGTATGGATATAACCTGGAACCTCTGCTCAGATGTAGCCTGTGGTAGCTCAGTAACCAATTGGTTTCCCAAAGTGAGGGGAGCAAGGACTATTTCTAACAGGAACTCAATGACCTCCCCACCCCCCAAAGGAGGAGCAGTCCTGTTAGGCCACAGAGGAGGGCTTTGCAGCCAGTCCTGAAGATACCTGATAAAACAGGATCAGATGAATGGGGAGGAGGTCCCCCTCCATCAGTGGACTTGGAAAGGGGCACGGTGGAGATAAGGGAGGGAGGGAGGGGCTGGGAGGGAATGAGGGAGCAGGACATGGCTGAGATACAGAGTTAATAAAATGTAACTGATAAGAAAAAATAAAAAATAAAAAAATATGAAACAAAACAAACAAACAAACAAACAAACAAAAACCTGGTGCAGTTACTGTTTTACAATGAACCAAAATACATCTTTAAACATATTAATGGTATCTTTTTTTTTCAAGAAAAAATATTTATAGTTCCTTCTGGTTTAATTAATCAGATCACCAAATGAATAGAATATAAACATACACAAAGAAGAGAGTAAAACTAACGGCCCCTTTTCCTGGCTAGTCGGAGGTCAACACAATCCTGAAAACTCTTAGCAAATGGTAACACTGGTAGACAGTAGTACATACATAACTCCTTAATTAGATTTTACTTAGTTCAACCTTGATTAGTCAAGGTGGAAAGTGACAAAATCTGCCTTTAACCTTTTTTCTGCCTTTGATCTCCCCCTTTTTCCTCCATAATTATATATTAAACCAAACTATATAGATTTTGTAGACCAATAACTTTAAGTAGGGACCTCCTCTCCATCCCAGTTTGCTTTTAAAATGCACATTTTATAATGCACATTTGTGATTAAGATCTTACAGATGTTTGTTTTGTCGAGACAAGGTTCAGGCAAACTCACTTTGTATACCAGTCTGGTCACTAGTGTAATCTTCTTGTCTTTGCCTCCCAAGAGCTAAGTTTATGAAAATACCTCAAAACACTCTGGTTGGCAGAATATGCAAACCTGAAAACTAAATTTCCATTAAAGTTACCATTCTATGTGTTAATCTTGACTAAAATAAACCAAAATTCCACCATTAGAAATTATTACCCAGCAACTCTAGAATAGTAGAACATTCTGAATTTGATTGAGGATAAGTACTTAGAAAACCAATTCATGTAAATCTTTAATAACAATCCCAGGGATTTACCAAGGACTTAAAGTTTATTACCAGTTGTTCTATTACCCCAACTGCTGTCAATACCTTCTGCCACACTACAGATAAACAGTGCCCATGGACATTTGGCAAATATATTCCACTGTTATCCTTTCCCGTGCCATTTTTTGAAGCTAGCTCGCATTAACTTTGCTGATCTATCATTTTTCCGCCTTCTTTTTTCAAAAAGTCAAAGATTCATAGCTATTAAAGTTAGTTTTCCTATTCATTATTATTACTGCTAAAACTGCCAGAATGTATTTTAAGATAATTTCAAAATACAAATATGTTTAATGAGTGTTTCATAAATTAAGTGTTACGGTAAAACTAATGAGATTGCATTAGTTTTCACAGTGTGATTTTCTTCTTACTGTTATGGTCTCCTTTGATATTTCCATGCTTTACCAGACTCAAAATGGACTCTCCTCACTCTCCACTTTTATAAATTCTTTATATGGAATTTCTTTGGAATAGATATACTAAGAAAGAATGAAATTTGGCAATCTGATGGAGTCTTTACTCATGTACCAAGCTGAGGTAGAAAGACCATTTCAGAACAAAAACTTTCTAGATTGTGTTCTTTTAAAATTAAATCATCCATTGTCAAAGCTGCTGCTTTTTATCAAATTACTTTTTTCCCATAACATCTGCCATCACTTGTTTCTCACTAGTTTTCTTTTAGCATGTCTAACTTTCCAAACTTTTTGTGCCACTGCTAAGGTAAAGATTCTATTTATTCCTCCTTAACAGATAGAATTTGCCTTAGCCTGATGTTTGAGCTTTTGTCTCCCTCCAAAATAGACTTCCAGGTGATGTTCCTGGAATTGCTGACTTTAAATCAAAGGCAATTTCTTTATACAAATTCTGGTTCTTGACAGTCAAGTCCTCTGTGACTGGCCATTCAAGAAACAGACGTTCAGCAGTGTTACTTGAATAGATTACATCCTGGGAAACAACCATCTTAACAAATCATTCAGTTTGGTTCCAAGGTCAGGGCTTTCGCAGTGTCATCTCTTTTCTGTAAGGGGCTTTATTATATCAGACAGTTTTCTTTTTTTTTTTTTTTTTTTTTTTATATTTTTTTTTTTTTTTTTTTAATTTTTTATTTAACTTTTATTAAATACACTTTATTCCTTTTGTATCCCCGCATAAGTCCCAAGGCAAAGAGGATGGACATAAGAAAACAGGAAACAACCTAGGAACCTACCACAGAGGGCCTCTGAAAACCTCTGTCCTACAGACTACCAAAGCAGATGGCAAGCCTGATGGGCAACTAACTGTGGGGCAGAGTGAATGGAATTTTATGTAAGAACTGGGAAATAGTAAGAGCTGGAGAGGACAGGGCCTCCACAAAGAGAGCAACAGAACAAGAAAATTTGAACACAGGGAACTTCCCAGAGACTCATACTCCAACCAAGGACTATTCATGGAGATAACCTAGAACCCCTGCACAGACAGTTTTCAATGGGAACAAAAATAGTCTTTTAAGTGTTTTGAGCTCTATGCCACTCTCCCTCTATTTGATAATCAGATATTAGAGATTTATGCAATCATCTGTCTGGTAGGGATATGAAACTACTTTTCTACTTCTTATCCCCGAATGCTTGAAGACTTAGTAGTCTCTGAAGTGAAAATTTATGTTATAGGCTGTGAATTATACTGCTCTTGAAGTGAGAGAAAAATTATTAATCTTGCTCTTCCACTTTTATCAGTCAAAATGCCATTTTACATGAAGTGATTTATTTAATTTTTCTTTTGATAGAAGTGCATGGACTGAGGTTTTTTTTTATTAAAGGAGCAAAATGGCATACACTAATTTCCTATATGAAAGTCAAATTGATGGCTCTATATCTATTTGATAAGTAATCAAATGTTATTAACCTAGGAGTTATTGAGACTAAGTCAAAAATATTTAAATATCATATCAGAAGCTGGATACTTTAAAGACAATTCATTATAATAAAACTTTAATCTCAGGCTAACTGCAATGATATATATGACATTTTTTTATCAAAGACTGAAGAGTGTTGCCTGGGCTAACAAATAATATAGAGCCCAAACCATAAATGTACTGGAATTGTCATGCATTGAGTTGCAAAAAGCATAGGTAATGGTGCTCTGTATTAGGTAAAGATTGAGCATAAAAATAATACTGATAACTTTAAAAAATTTTCTTAGGGTCTTGTAATATTTTACTCATCTTGATCAAACTCTGTATATTTCATTTAAGTGATAGTGCTTAAGTGACAAGCACATCAAGTACAGAGCTGTTAATTGAGAAACACGTTACTTTATTTAAATTACCCCATAGTACAATGTTTCCAACCTAATAAGAATCTAAGTATATAAATCTGATAGTTAATGTTAATTTTTTGGTAACATAGTTCTTTGTTCATGAAGTTATAAGTGTTCTTTAAATCAGATTACATGTTGGCAATCATATGAATATCACTGTAGATCACAGGGTTTCTGGCTGAGCTATTGTTTATGATTCTTCTTTGATTTTATTGACATCTTGTTGAGAGAAGGTGAAAAGTAAACTTTAGATAAATGAATAAAAACAATCATAACCAAATAGGATAGAGAAAATGATTGGAAAAATAACCACCTCAGAGATACTAAAGTACATTCAAATATTTCAGCATCTGTGGAGTTGCAACCTCAGAAAGACAAATAACACACAAATAAAAATGATCCCAAGCAGACAAAAAAAGAAAAATAAACTGAAGAACAATATGGCTCAAATTACTTCCTGTATTTGACTAAGAACTTAACTGAGAAATTCACAATCAGCCAATCTTTAGTCAAGTCCTTTAAAACTGGACAGTGTATTTTACTGATTGGATTGTAGGATAATATTAAAATAGAAATAAGTAGTTAAATGAGTAAGAATATATATCAATATTAAATATAGTATGCGAGTTGAAAGAAATAAAACATGGGATATCTGGCATGATTGTAGAAATACATTATATTATTAGCTCTCCAATGGCACGGGTTCAAGGTTCAGATTCAAACATCTACAGATATAAATATATATTTTTAAATATTTGAGCATGTGAAGACTCTTTTCTTTCAATCATTTTCCATAAATAATAGTTGTTTTTAGTTTCTCCATTGTTTATAGTATCTTATATAATCTAGAATTAACTCTAAGTATATGGTAGGGTTTATTTATTATTTATTTATTTATTTTTAAATGTTTCTTTTATAAGATTCCCTGGACTCTGCCCGAAGTTTGGCTAGGAGTCTCAGCATCTGCTTTGATACCCTGCAGGGTAGAGTCTTTCAGATGCCCTCTCTGATAGGCTCTTGTCCTGTTCCCTGTTTTCTCCATCTTCTGATGTCCATCCTCTTTGCCTTTCTGAATGGGGATTGAGCATCTTAGCCAGAGACCTCCTTGAGTACAAGAAGGAGGGGGATTACATCCCTTATTTATTTTGGCAACTTTTTTTAACTTTTATTAATTACACTTTATTCACTTTGTATCCCCCCATAAGCCCCTCCCTCCTCCTCTCCTGATTTCACCCTCCCTCCCCCTTTTTCACACATGTCTCTCCCCAAGTCCACTGATAGGGGAGATCCTCCTCTCCTTCCTTCTGATCTTCGTCTATCAGATCTCATCAGGAGTAGCTGCATTGTCATCTTCTGTGATCTGGTAAGGCTGCTCCCCCCTAAGGAGAAGGTGATCAAAGAGCAGGCCAATCAGATTATGTCAGAGGCAGCCCCTCTTCCCATTACTATGGAACTCACTTGGACACTAAACTGCCATGGGCTACATCTGTGCAGGGGTTCTAGGTTATATGGTAGTTTTTTTAAAACAATCGGTAGGTTTTTTTTTTTTTAATATAAAATGAACTTTATTTATTTTAATTTCTTATAAGTTTTTTAATTTATTACAATTTTTTCACTTTTTATCCCAACTGTACCCCCCTCCTTCATCTCCTCCCAATCCTGCCCTCCCTCCCTCTTCTCCTCACATGGCCCTCCCCTAGTCCACTGATACATGAGATCTTCCTCCCCTTCCATCTTACTCTAGCCTATCAGGTCTCATCAGGACTGTCTACATTGTCTTCCTCTGTGGCCTGTTAAGGCTGCCTCCCAACCCCACCTCAGGAGTAGGCTATCAAAGAGCCAGCTACTGAGTTCATGTCAGAGACAGTCCCTGTTACCCTTACTAGGGAACACACTTGGAGAATGAGCTGCCACAGGCTACATCTGTGCAGGGGTTCTAGGTTATGTCCGTGAATGGCACTTGGTTGGAATATCAATCTTAGAAAAGACCTCTGTGCCTAGAATTTTTGGTTCTGTCGTACTTCTAGTAGAGCTCCTGTTCCCTCCAGGTCTCTCTATCTCCCCCTTCTTTTACATGATTCCCTGCACTCTGCCCAAAAGTTGGCTATGAGTCTCAGCATCTGCTTTAATACCTGACTGGTTAGAGACTTTCAGAGGGCCTCAGTGGTAAGCTCCCATCCTGGTTCCTGTTTTCTCCCTCTTCAGATGTCTGTCCCATTTGCCATTCTGATGGGTGTGAGTTGAAATCTCAGGATCATTTTGATTTGTATTTCCCTGATGACTAAAGATGTTGAGCATTTAAGTGTTTCCCTGACATTTGGTATTCCTCTGATGGGAATTCTCTGTTTGTCTCTGTACCCCATTTTTTCATTGCATTGCTTGATTTGTTGATGTTTAACTTCTTGAGTTCATATTTTAATGAGAGTGAGGGAAAAATTATGGTTTGGATAAAAAAGGCAGTTGTGAGAATCTAAGAGGAAGCAGAGAAAAAGAACCTTAATCAGAGTATATTGAATGAAAAAAATCTATTTGAAATAAAAAAATAATGCTCCAGTTTTACTACCCTCATCTTATAGTATTTTTTTCTCATGAAAAGCCAAGGATATAATAATCTACCTGTTGCGTTTATACTGTGGACAATAAATAGATTTTAATTTTTTTTAGTTAAATTTTTGTTGTCAGTAAATACTTGGTCAAAACATCTAGAAGAAGCAGATGGTTCATATCACAATTTAAGGCAGACACCATCCTTCAAGGCTGGGAAGCAAAGATCAGGAATAATATCACAGCTGAGGAGCAAGAGTGCGGCTGTTTTTCACATCTCAGTGAAGCACAAAGCAGAGAAGGCGGAAATCAGGCAGTTGAGTGTTTTTCACTTATTTCCTCTTAGGTTCAGTTGGGCAATCCCAAGCATTGAGATAATTATGAATAACATTCAAAACATTTCCACGTACTTAAACCTTTTTGTAAAGCTGCTCAAAGACACACCCAAAAGTGTGTCTTCATTGAACTAGGTATTTTCTAATATAATCCAGCTGATTATAAAGGTTAAAACCATATTCAATTCAAATGGTTATTGCTAAATTATTTTGATGTGGAGCTCACTATGAATGTTTTACATACAGGCCTATAATTTAAAATACAATATTCACATACTTGTCTCATTGTTCGCAATGATCCTCACATGATATAGTGTGGCAGAGAGTCTTCAAGTGTACTCAGTAAACAGTAAAGATCTTAACACTGGCAACACTCTAAAGCCTGCTTCCTCTCTCATTTGTCTTGTGAGCATTGCTGCTTGAAGGTAAAATGTCCCCACATACTCATGCTTAGTGGCTCAGTTCTCAGTGTGTGGGGCTACTTTGAAAGCTGTGGAGTTTTTAACTGCAAAGATTAGCTTACAGAATTAGGTCACTAGAATCAGGCCTTGAAGGTGATTTTGGCCTCCTTTTTGCTTCTTGGTTCACAATGTTATGGATATCCTATGCCACAGATCCTGAGTCCACCCACAAAATTTCTGACCATCCTGATAGAAGAAATCCCTTTAGAGCTTCTTTCCATGTGTGTATTCTGTCAGATATGACAGGCTTAGATTTTTTTTTTAACAAACCTATTTTATTTAGAGTTCTGAAATGCTTCTACCTCCCTTCCAACCAACAGACCGGAAGAAGGGGGAGAAAGGAAGGTTAGGAAAAGGGAGTTGTAGACATTAGAAGTAGTTTTTTTCAGGTGAGTCAACTCCCCTTTGTCAGGATATCAGCAGTCCAATCCAAATGCAAACACCAACCAACAACCTGAATCAGCATTATTCAGCAGATCTGGACAAGTCAGTGAAAGATACAAGACTCAGCTGGGCTTCCCTAAGAAGTTCTCTGGAATGTTCCTCTCTGCAAAATGAAATGTTGAAGAACAAAGACCAGTGCATCGATATTGATCCAAAACTCCTCACTCTTTCCATGGGCTTTTATATATCTTTTCTCTCCAAAGTCCACCCACAAATGTTCTCAGCTGGCCAGTCAGGTCCCTAGCCCAAGGCAGCTTGCAGCAAAACAGCATGTGCCCTCTCACAAGACAGCTTCCCGCAAACCATCAGATGACACAACTGAGTCTTCAGAGAAACCAGAACCATCCAATTCAAGGTTTGTTTTCCTTTGAAAATGAAGAAGTAACAAATAGAGTGAGACTTCAAAGAGAAGATGTAGTGAAAGTAGAGCGAACACTTCATTGCAAGACTGTCCTAGTCAGCTGCCTGATGTAGAAAAAGGCACTGGAGCTGGTAGGAAGGTGAGACATAAAGGCGTGATATTTAAGTCAAGTAAAACAACAACAACAAAAAAGATAGAAAAATAACACACAAAATCACCGCTATCATAAAACATTACTACATGAATTTCTTGATTTGGAACAAATAGAAATAAAATTCAATCCATACTTTCTCCAGTAAGCTCAAAGAACCATGGAAAAACTGAATTTTTCTAAACTGCAAAATATCAATCTGGAGACCCTAAATTTCGAGCACATATGCAAAGTTTTCTGTTCTTCAAAATGAAAATTGTTCATACCTTTCAGTAATCTATGTATAGAAGGAAACAGAAGACGTAGAACCTATCATAATAAATTTACCTTATTTAAGTGTCTTTTCAATGTACTATGTTGTTCCTCTCCTACCTCACTTTGCTAATTCTGAAGTTGACACTGTTTTGAGACACATACTTCTGTGTGGCTCAGAATGCCCTGGGTGACAAGCTATACAGTTTTTGTTGCTGTAGTTGATGTTTGTTTGTTTTGTTTTTAGATCAAATAACAATAGTAATGGGAAGAGGGGCTGCCTCTGACATAAACTGATTGGCCTGCTCTTTGATCACTTCCCCCTGAGGGGGGAGCAGCCTTACCAGGCCATAGAAGATGACAATGCAGCCACTCCTGATGTGATCTGATAGACTAAGATCAGAAGGGAGGAGAGGGGGACCTGCCCTATCAGTGGACTTGGGGAGGGGCATGCCTGAAGAAGGGGGAGGGAAGGTGGGATTAGGAGGGGAGGAGGGAGGGGTTTTGGGGGGATACAAAGTGAATAAAGTGTAATTAATAAAAAATAAAAATAAAAAAGAGGAAACATTCTCTAAAATTATTATTATTACTATTACCCTTTTTATTTTGATATGTATGGTTTTTTTTGCCACCATGACTATCTTTACACCTGTTGGAGTGATGTTTTTGTGCACCCTGTAAAGATTATCCTTGTATCATTCAATTGTTGATTTCTATACTCAGAGAGCTGAGTATAGACTGGACTTCATTAAGCATCATCTGTCTCAGTGTTTTTTCTCTCTCACCTTCTGACTAGCCTTAATTTAACAACAACAACAACTGCATAGGCAAGAAGGGAAGGTGGGACTTCCTCCAGAGAGTGATAGGAACTCTGGGAAAGAAAGATATCGTAGTGAATCAACCAGGAAACATAGAGGAAGTTGAAGATCTGAAACTGAGGAGAGGTAAGGAACCACATGGCACAACATAGTTTAATATAAATGGCTTAAAATGGGCAATAAAAGATATTTGGGAATAATGGTTAGCTAAGGCCTAAAGCTATTATGAATAAATACAAGACTCCATGTCATTATTCATAGGTGGGGCAACCAGAGAAAGGCCATTAAGTTTTAAGCACTAGTTGTGAAGCGTGTCCACCCAGGCCAGAGATGGCATTTGAGTCTTCAGTAATTAGAGTTGAGATGTTTGTGAGAAACCCAGGGTGCTGAATATTGAACATGGGTACTGTGGAAGAGAAATTAGTGCTCTTAACCACTGAGCCATCTCTCTAGACCTGTATACTCTTGCTTATAAAACAAAGTCAGGTTTTGGTTTTATGTAGCTTGACGTTCATTTGGTTATAAGATCTCTTTGTAAGCTTAAGAATATAATTATGAAAAGGTAAAATCAAATATGGAAACGAATATAATGGAAATTACTCAAATATCTAATTTTGGCAAATATTTTAAAGAACTATAACCATACTTCTAATATTCTCAGCAGGGACCTGAACAAAGTGGAGTTTCCAGATTGGGCTCCATTGACTTCTGACTTCGCTGTAAAATGTTTTGGGTCTGCAGGCAGTAAGAAATGTACTCTTAGACCTCTGGACATGCAGCTTGAAGCCTACTTGGATGTTATCTGGCTGAAGGTCAGTGAGGCAGGGATGATACTTGACAGGCTGAATGGGTGGTTGTTCACAGTTGAGTGGGATTTGTAGGAAGGCAGAATGACACTAGTTCAGAGCAGGTTATTGAAGGAGTCCAATTAGGTAATATGAGAATTAGAGTATTCAGGATTCATGGGGAAAAAGGAGATTTAATTTTTTTAGTTTTCAAATGACATGATTAAAAGAGGCCTAAAGATGGAAGAAACACTTACCTCCCCTTCAAAGTATAAGCAAGAACCTTTACTTTTTGAATCTTCTGGGAATGTTTCTTGATGTCTTTGGGTGAAAATTGAATTATAAGCTGGATTTTGCCCAGGCTGGCCTGTAACTTATAGATATCCTGCTTCTGCCTTTAGAGTATTTGAAGACACAGGTATATGCTACAAGTTCTGGCCCTAAACATGTTCTGTGAAGTTCTACTGTATCATAATATTAAAGTAATGTGAGAAAAATTACAAAACAGAAGATGATGTGCTTCATTTGGCAAGTCTCTACAAAAACACTGTGGGCACATATTATATAGGCCCATTGCAGCCTTTCCAGCTTTAATGCACACGACCTTCATATCTCTGCAGCAGAGGCATATTTGTAATGTCTTGCTTCCTAGGGGAACTCCTCATACCTGATTCAGTCAAGCCTCACAGACCAATATTTTGACAGCAATATTGATTAATCTTTTTTCTCATGCTCATATCAGCTGCTAACCAATATTAACTGGTTATTATTGGAAATTTAACGGGTTCAATATGTGTGGTCTTCTCTATTGGATAGCATGCATATTGTCACTTAGGAAGAAAACTTTCTGAGAATTTATGTGTCTCAGAATATTCCCCATATATCATTGTTCCTTTAGCCAATGTACTGATATAGGAATCCATATAGCAAAGAAAGTGGTGCATACTCAATCCAAGTGATAGGTTTTGTTGTTGTTATCTTGGCCTTTTCTATCATGGTCCTAGTTTAGGAAAACTCTATTATTATTTTTTTAAGTTTTTTCTTTTTTATTATTATTTTTTATTAATTACACTTTATTCACTTTGAATCCCCCCCGTAGCTCCCTTCCTCCTCCCCTCCCAATCCTTTCCTCCCTTCCCCTTCTCCATGCATACCCCTCCCCAAGTCCACTGATAGGGGAGGTCTTCCTTTCCTTCCTTCTGATCCTAGTCTATTAGGTTTCAGCAGGAGTGACTACATTGTCTTCCTCTATGGCCTGCTCCCCCCTCAGGGGGAGGTGATCAAAGAGCAGGCCAATCAGTTCATGTCAGAGACAGTCCTGTTCCTATTAATATGGAACCCATTTAGACACTGAACTGCCATGGGCTACATCTGAGCAGGGGTTCTAGGTTATCTTCATGAATGCTACTTGGTTGGAGTATCAGTCTCAAGGAAGACCCCTGTGCTCAGATTTTTTGGTTCTGTTGCTCTCGTTGTGGAGCTCCTGTTCTCTCCAGATCTTACTGCTTTCCCCTTCTTTCATAAGATTCCCTGCACTCTGCCCAAAGTTTGGCTATAAGTCTCAGCATCTGCTTTACTCTATTATTGATAAAATACTTCACTTACAAATTATTTCTTGCTAGACTGAGTGGCATGTGCCTTTAAACTCAGTACTCAGGAAGCAGAGGTCAGAAGTCTCTATGAAGTTGAGACTCTCCTGGTCTACATAACAAGTCCAAGGACAGCCAGGGTTATATGGGGCTGGTCAAAAAAAAATCACTTCTCATGGCTGGGGAGATGGCTCAGAGGTTAAGCGCACTGGCTGTTCTTCCAAAGGTCCTAACTTCAATTCCTAGGGACCACATGGTATCTCATAACCATCTATAATGATATCTGTTGCCCTCTTCTGGCCTGTAGGCTCACCAGAATTCATAGAGAAGACATAGACTTCTTAACCACATGTAGCGCATAGACAGCTCATTCTCCACACTGGCTCACTAGTAAGGGGAGAAGAGACAGTCTCTGACATGAACTCGATTGCCTGCTCCTTCATCACTTCTCCCTGGTGGGGCAATCTAGGCAGGCCACAGAGTCTTCCAGGCAGTCCTGATAAGACCTGATAGGCTAGGGCCAGACAGTAGGGTAGGAGGACTTCCCTATCAGTTGACTGGGGGGGTTGGAGAAAGGTTGTTGAGGAAGAGGGAGGGGGAGTGGGACTGGGAGAAAACAAAGGAGGGGGATACAACTAGGATACAAAGTGAATAAACTGTAAAATAATAATAATAATACAAAAATAAAACGAAAAATACTGTATAAATAATAAATAAATTTTTAAGAATTCACTTAATTCTTTTTAAATGATAATTCCTGTATTAACTAATTTAAGTTATAGAAAACTGAAAGAAATAAGACATTCTGATTACAAATGTATGATAAAAATAAAACACTACTAATAGTAACAATGAAGATAGTTACTGATCACTGGGGTGACTATATGTAACAGTTATATGAGTTTCTGGGTATAGTATTTTATTTGATGAAAATATAAGGAAACTATTACTTTTTATTCTCATTTTGAAAGATGGAACAGCTGTATCTGCTCAAATACTTATTTTCCTACAATTAAATATACAAAATTTCTATTACATAGGCCCACTCTGTGATAAATTATGAACTGTATAATTTATAAGCTAATATATGTAATTATTATTATAAACCATTAACACAATTGTAGGCTACAGCACATGTGATTATCTCAATAAGCTGAATATTTTTAATGTTTCTCAGCCCCTGATTTTAATCTTTTGAGAATTCTGTGTTTAATTTCATGGCTAATTTATTAGCTCTGTTGTGTTCAACAGGTCCAGGAAAACCAATTGAAAAGCTATGAATCTAGGAATAGCTAAACTATTGAATAAAAAAGTTAATTTTAAAGGTCTAGAAATGCTAACTGACAAATAGCTCTCACCTACATCAAATTGACACAGATTTCCTCAACCTGTTAACATACTTCCAAGGAAGAAATTGGCTCACATTGTGTTTGGTGGTGATGGCTGAATGTAGTGGAAAATGCTTGTAATCCCTGAGTCCACAAGCTCAGGAAGGATGATTACATATTGGCAAACAAATAAACGATCGTAAGCATCATCTTAAGTTTGAAATACATATTTTAAATATAACAAAGATCACAAAAAAGAAAAATACAGAAGTGACAAAGTGCTGTTGAGGGAACCACTTGAAATATGAGGTGGGAACAGGTGAACCGAACCTGAAAACTACTTTGTTGCAAAGAGAGCAGTTCTTTAAAGCATTTAATGTATAACTGTCTCATTTATAACAATTTCCTCTGCAAATACTTAAGATAACAGAGAGCATATTCTCCCTCAGAGACTGGCAAAGAACACTAATAGCAGATTTATTTGTATTAATTGAATATTGAAAACAACCCAAGCGGTGTGCTCAGCTGCCAAGTGTCAGAGTAATATGATAGAATGACACTTCCTGAATTAGAAAGAAACTTCCTAATTTCGATAATGTGGGTGTCTCTCAAAAGTATTTGGCTAAGTATAAGTATAAGATTCTAGATTGAAAGAAGCATATTTGACATGGAATTCTGGATAATGTATACAAAATCTAAAGTATATATATATATATATATATATATATATATATATATATATATATATTACAAGTTGCTAAAAATACAGGCTGAGCAATCCGTGATGAGAAAGCTTCAGTTCCTGACCTGTCAAGGTACCTCTCTTGACTTTTTTGCCCAGCTTTCCCATGGTAATGGAGTATTAGCTGATATATGTTTCCTTCCAAAATTTTTATTTTGGTCATGACATGTTTATCAGTGGGAAAACTAATTAAGGCACTATTTCAATATTTTGAGCAGAATATAGCTAAGTAAAACTGGCAGACCTGGAACTTGTCATGTAGACCAGAATAACCTCAAACGCACAGAAATCTGCCTGACCCTTTCCCGAAGCACAAGGATTATGTAATACCATCATAACTAGGACAATATTTTAAAGAACAATATTTTATTACCACCTTAAATTTTCTAATTAATTCTACAATGTAAACCATGTTAAAATAGCTAATGTTAATATGTTGGTAAAAAAGGAAGTACTTTGGGGCCACGATAATAGGGCTTCCTAGAGTTTGTTTTTCTTTTTTATTCATAAATCTGGTTTTTGTTTCATTGACAATTGCTGTCAGTTACAGCCAATGTGTGCTGGAGAAATAAGGCATTAAATAAAAATGGCTATCATGATGTAATCTTTCTATACAAAGGAAAACTTAGGGAATTTTCGTTAGTAGTTGGACAGTGCCAGAATAATTACATGGGCTCACTTAATGCATATGAAATGACAGCTGTTTTGTTAATCAAGAGCAATAAAAACAAAATCATAGGATGAAAAGAGAGAAGTCGTATATTAAGATCAGGCAAGTGAATGAGAAATACTTCTACTTGAGGATGGCCTGACATCATCTAAGTATAAAGGAAACAAACAGAAGTGAAAGTAATAAATAATATTAAAATTAAAAAGGCGAATATTTCATCAGGAGTGCCTGGATCCTCTTTCTCTGTGGCCTAGTTAAGCCACCTTGCCTGGGAGAAGTGATCAAAGAGCCAGCCATGTTAGAGACAGCCCCTGCTTCCCTTACCAGGGAACCCACATAGAGACTGACCTGTGGGCTACATCTGAGCAGGTGGTCTAAGTGCTCTTCATGCATGGTCTTTGGTTGATTCATCAGTCTCTGCAGGACCCCCTGAGCCCAGATTTTTGGCACTATTGGTCTTGTGGAGCTCCTGTCCATCTCCAGGTCTTTCTATCTCCCATTTTTCCATAAGATTCCCTGCACTCTGCCCAAAGTTTGCTTCTGATTCTCAGCATCTGCTTTGATACCCTGCAGTGGATACTCATGGGGAAAGCTCCTGTCCTGTTTCTTGTCTTCTCCTACTTCTGATGTCTATCGTGTTTGCCCTTCTGAATGAGGATTAAGCCTCCTCCTTAGTATCCTCCTTGTTATTTAGCTTCTGTAGAGCTATAGATTTTAGTATGTTTATACTATATTAAATAGCTAATATCCACTTATAAGTGAAAGTGAGTATATACTATGTGTGTCTTTCTGATTCTGGGTTATCTCACTCAGGAGGATCTTTTCTAGTTCCATCTATTTGCCTGAAATTTTCATGTTTTCCTTGTCTTTAATTGCTGGGTAGGCTAGGAACAGATGGTAGGGAAGGGGGACCTCCCCTATTAGTGGACTAGGGGAGAGACATAGCAAGGAAGAGGGAAGCAGGGTGGGACCAGGAGGAGATGAGGGAAAGGGGCTACAGTCAGGATATTAAATGAATAACTTGCAATAAATAACAATAAAGAAAAAAATTTTAAAAGAGGCAAATGTTGCCTAAATGTTCATTAGCTAAATTTAAAACTTGTGTAAATCTTCACATATATATACATATATATGTTATTAGCTAATCTATCATCTATGTATTTATCTATCTTTAGCTTCTATGTATCTATCCAACCCATGAATACATCCATCATCACATATACCATCAATTTATTATAGTTTATCAGTTTCTTTTATTTTTATGCTAATTCTGTATAATAATACTCTCATTATGGGATTTTTATATTTGTAATGTATTTTGATCATTTCCTCCCCACTGCTCTCTCTTGTTCCCTGTCCACTCTTGTTGATCTCCTTCTCTTCACATGAAGTTCCATTTCTGCTTACATTTTTTTTATGTTAACTGTGTAACTTGATAAATCTGTTACTTCTCCATAGCCTAGTGAAACAAAAAAATAATAACAGCGTTGCCTAGACTTTGAGAATTAAAGCTGTCACTAACCACAATGCTTATAAAGCAGTGACTTCATACAGGGGGTTGAAGTAACCAACACAAAAGATTATAGCTCTGGAGTACAGGAGTTGATCAGCCACAATAAGGTGTCATTACGTTGTTTCCTGCATTAATATTTGATTTTTCGTTCAATCAAAATGTGTCTAATAAACACTGGTCTCTCTAAAGTCCTTGCATTTACAGGCTCCATTCAGTTGTGATTGCCATTGCTTAATTTCTCAGCCCCTATCATTATGTGGAACCACACATCATTGCTGCCAGACTAGTTTCAAGGCAAGCTAGTGTTTTTCACTAAAATCTCTATAATTTAATATTGTATAAGGTGTAAAAGCTAGTGATACCTGGCAGGGACCTTTGAGTTATTTTATAATTTAATTGCCCTTTCCTTTTCTTTCTTTAGAACTCGCCTGCAGATTAAAGCAGGCATTGTGGTTTCATGGAACAAAAGAGTTATCTTAAAATCATGTCACAACTGCCTGAGAGAGCTAATAATAAGGACCTGCTAATAAGCAGCTCAAAAGTACCTCAAAATAACCCTACCATGAACATCCTCATCCTTTAGCCTAGCCTGCACACATCAAAGAGGATGATATAGAGGAGAATTGCATATTGATTATTACCTGCACTTTTATTGTTGGGATCTTTTGCTGTGTACTGTTTGAGAAGCTTACTATGCATGAAAGAAGGGGAATAGCTTAAGTGTAATGAAATGTATAATGGCATTCCATTATTAATAGTGTGCCTCTATCTTTATCTCACGGGCTGGGGAAGCTTAGGGAATGCTGTCATTCTTCCTCTTTGTTGTTACCAGTATAACAATTTGAATTTGATTAGGTCTGCGTAGACCTGCAGAATCCACAACATAAGAATGCCTTCCAATAGCGTTGCACCTGAAATAGACAAATCAGGACTTTAAACTGAACAACACTCACCAAATTGAGGACAAATAGTGAATGTTAGTTATTTTGTGTGACCCTGCAACAATGATTCAGCACACCTCTTTTCCTGAATAAATAAATGAAGAAATAAATGAACAAATATCCCAGCTACATGCATTTTTTTTAATTCTAAGAAAACAGGTATAAGCTATGGTGAAAATTATGAGATATTAGAGAGTTTCTAAAATTAGAATGAAACTTCCGAATTGGCATCTTCTGCAATGTAAGCATCCTGGGTAAGATTCAAGTGTACTTGTCTGACGTAACCCCTGCCTCAAAGTCTGCCTGAACATGGACATCACAGCCACAAGAAGTCACTTGCTATGTGCTCAACCTCAGATTTCAAAATACCTATAATGTATGGTAATTAAACATGCAAGTCATGGAAGAGAAAAGTTAGAGAAAAGACTCCATTAAAATGAACCTATACACTCTGCAACACTCATGATTTACCCCTAAATGGAACACTTAAGAGGGAGATCATCAGTAAAATGTAAAATGAAAGAAACAAGGAAGGACAGGTGTATTATAAGACTACTGTGTGCAGAACAGTAGACGTAAACTCTAATCTGTGTGTACATATGTACATATTAAAATAAACAAATATTTAAATATAATAAAGAAAAATATGTGGATACTGAGAGACTAAAAAGAAATTTCAACAAATCCTGGGTGGGGAGGACAGCACAGTTTGTAGTTTGAGTCACATTAGAGTATTTTTCTGAATACCTTGGATTCAACCACAACAAAGTAGGGCCAAATGAATGCAAGTACAGGGTGAAAAGACAATTTAGCTATCTGAAAAAATATAAATAAAGGAGACATCAGAAGAAAAGGCTCTACAAGGTGCTATCTACAACGACCAGAGCACAACAATGTTAAATGTGTTAATAACTAAGACACTATGACCACACTTCAGAAAAACAAGACCTTGGGAGAAAACTAAAGGAAAGCTCAGATGTGGAAATTGTAAACAATCATAATAACATAGATATTCAGTGTCAGTGAATATGTCAGTGTCAAACAGTTAACTTGATCCAATATAAGGTAAATCAATAGCTGTAAATCTAATGGAAATTGAAAAACAAACAGATCAACAAACAAAAAATAAATAAAAACACGATATTTATCAGGGAAAATGACATGAATGGGTAGATTTTATTTTATTTTATTTTTTTCTTATCAGTTACATTTTATTAATTCTGTATCCCAGCTGTATCCCGCTCCCTCATTCCTTCCTAACCCCACCCTCCCTCCCTCATCTCCACCATGACCTTTCCAAGTCCACTGATGGGGGGGGACCTCCTCCCCATTCATCTGATCCTGTTTTATCTGGTACCTTCAGGACTGGCTGCAAAGCCCTCCTCTGTGGCCTAACAGGACTGCTCCTCCCTTGGGCGGTGGGGAGGTCAAAGAGCCAGTCATTGAGTTCCTGTTAGAAATAGTCCTTGTTCCCCTCACTATGGGAAACCAATTGGTTACTGAGCTACCAGAGGCTACATCTGAGCAGAGGTTCTAGGTTACATCCATACATGGTCCTTGGTTGAATGTCAGTCTCAGAAAAGACCCTGTGCGCAGATATATTTGGTCCTTGTGGAGCTCCTATCCTTTCCCCATCAGACTAACTCCCCTTCTTTCTTATGATTCCCTGCACTCTGCCAAAGGTTTGGTCATGAGTCTTTGTATCTGCTTTGAAAACACTGCTAGTTAGAGGCTTTCAGATGCGCTCAGTAGACTCCTGTCATATGTTCAATGCACATCCCATCTGTCTTTCTAAAAGAGGATTGATCATCTTACCCCATGTCTGCTCTCTTGATTATCCTTTTTAGGTGTATAGATTTAATTATGTTTATCATATCTTATAGGTCTATATAAGTGAGTATATACCGTGTTTGTCTTTCTTCTTCTGGGATATTTCACTCAGAATGATCTTTTCTAGATCCCACCATTTGCCTGCAAATTTCATGATTTCCTCCTTTTTGATTGCTGAGTAGTGTTCCATTGTGTAAAAATACCACAATTTCTGT
>REGO01000535.1:251548-283533 GCA_010120015.1 Rhombomys opimus
AGTTGGTATTTTGATGGGAATTGCATTGAATCTGTATATTGCTTTTGGCAGGATGGCCATTTTCACAATGTTAATCCTACCAATCCATGAGCACGGGAGATCTTTCCATCTTCTGAGATCTTTTTCAATTTCTTTCTTCAGAGACTTGAAGTTTTTCTCAAACGCGTCTTTCACTTGCTTGTTTAGTGTCACCCCAAGGTACTTTATGTTATTAGTGGCTATTGTGAAGGGTGCTGTTTCCCTAATTTCTTTCTTGGCCTTTTTGTCTTTGGTATATATGAGGGCTTCTGACTTTTTTGAGTTGATTTTGTATCCTGCCACTTTGCTGAAGGTGTTTATCAGCTGGAGGAGTTCTCTGGTTGAATATTTGTGGTTGCTCATATATACTATCATATCATCTACGTATAGTGACACTTTCCCTCTTCCTTTCTGATTTGTATCCCCTTGATCTCCTTTAGTTGTCTTATTGCTCTGGCTAGGACTTCAAGTACTATGTTGAAGATGTATGGAGAGAGTGGGCAGCCTTGTCTTGTCCCTGATTTCAGTGGGATTGATTTAAGTTTCTCTCTATTGAGTTTGATGTTGGCTATAGGATTGCTGTATATTGCCTTTACTATATTTAGATATGTGTCTTATATCCCTGATCTCTCCAAGACTTTAAACATGAATGGGTGTTGGACTTTGTCAAATTCTTTTTCAGCATCTAAGGAGATGATCATGTGTTTTTTCTCCTTCAGTTTGTTTATGTGGTGGATTACATTGATGGATTTCCGTATGTTGAACCACCTTTGCATGCCTGGGATGAAGCCTACTTGGTCATGGTGGATGATATCTTTGATGTGTTCTTGGATTCTGTTTGCAGTTATTTTATTGCGTATTTTTGCGGCAATGTTTATAAGAGAGATAGGTCTGAAGTTTTCTTTTTTGGTTGGGTCTTTGTGTGGTTTAGGTGTCAAGGTGACTATGGCTTCATAGAATGAGTTTGGTAATGTACTTTCTGTTTCTATTTCGTGGAATAGTTTGAGGAGAATTGGTGTTAGCACTTCTTTGAAGGTCTGGTACAATTCCGCGCTGAAACCATCGGGCCCAGGGCTTTTTTTGGAGGGCAGACTGTGAATGAATGCTTCAATTTCCTTGGGGGTTATAGGGCTATTTAGCCTTTCTACCTGATCTTGACTTAATGTTGGAAGATGGAATCTATCAAGAAAATTGTCCATTTCATTTAGGTTTTCAAATTTTGTGGCATATAGTCTTTTGTAATATGACCTAATGATTGTTTGAATTTCCTCAGTGTCTGTAGTTATGTCATCCTTTTTATTTCTGATTTTGTTGATTTGGATAGTTTCTCTCTGCTTTTTAGTTAGTTTGGCTGAGAGTTTGTCTATCTTGTTGATTTTCTCAAAGAACCAGCTTTTTGTTTCATTGATTCTTTGAATAGTTTTATTTGTTTCTAATTGATTGTTTTCAGCCCTGTGTTTGATTATTTCCAGCCTTTTGCTCCTCTTGGGTGTATCTGCTTCTTTTTTTTCTAGGGTTTTCATTTGGGCCATTAAGTTGTTATGAATTTCTTCTTGCAGGCACTTAGTGCTATAAATTTTCCTCTGAGCACTGCTTTCAATGTGTCCCATAAATTTGGGTATGTTGTGCCTTCGTTTTCATTGAATTCTAGGAAGTCTTTAATTTCTTTTTTTATTTCTTCCTTAACCCAGCTGTCATTGAGTAACAAGTTGTTCAGTTTCCATGTGCGTGTCGGCTTTTTGTTATTTCTGTTGTTGTTGAGGTCCAGCTTTAGTCCATGGTGGTCAGATAGAATACAAGGGATTATTTTAATCTTTGTCTATCTGTTGAGGCTTGCTTTATGACCAACTATATGGTCTATTTTGGAGAAGGTTCCAGGTGGTGCTGAAAAGAATGTATACTCTTTTGAGTTTGGATGAAAAGATCTGTAGACATCGAATGGGTAGATTTAATGCCAGCTTTGCGAGAAGGAAAAAGGTTTTCAACTAATATTTAACATATGTAGTTAATGCTATTCAAAAAGAGCTGGAGAAAAATAATACAACAATTAATGACAAAAGAGGCCTTGCATTTCAGCCATTAACTGATAGGAGCAAATGTAAAGACTGTGGTCAAACATAAGGCGAGCTCAGGGAATTCTTTGAAAGAGGGGGAAAAAGGTTGTAGGACAAAGACACTAAAAGAAAGAGCCCACAGAACCAAGAAACCAGAACCATAGGGGCTCACAGATACTGAAGAGGCAATCAGAAAGTGGGTATGTACCTGACCTAGGCCCGGTGCATTTATGTTATGCTTGTGTAGCTTGCTGTTCTTGTTGGTGTGTTTGGGAGATATCTCTGGCTCTTTACCTGTTTGGGAGACCGTTTTTTCCCCTCTGGGTTACCTGAACAAATCTTCATATGAGGTAGGTGCCTAGTCCTATTATAACTTGTTATGCCATGTTTGGTTGATATCCCTGGGAGGCCTGCACTTTTCTGAAGAGAAATAGAGGACCAGCAGAACCAGAGAATAGAGCATGTGGGGCCCAAGGCCTGGGAGAAAAGGAGGGAGGTGAAAGTGAGGTTGGGAAAAAAAGAAAAACATAATAGAATAAATAAGTGAATAAATAAGTAAATAAATAAAGAAAACAAAAAACAAAATATTGTATAGATGACATATACACACAATTATATAATTAAAAATAATTCTTTTAATTTTAAATTAATGCTAATTTAATTGTAAACTCATGATTTTCTTAAGCGGAAAAAAACAGATATTTCAACGAGAGCAATGAGCGATATGGGGGAGGTGACATTGCTGCAAAGAAGAAAGAAATATAATGTAATTGTATTAAAATACAAAACAATAAAAGAAATAATAAAAATTAGAAAAGAATCTTAGAGAGGTATGAAGAAATACAAAATGTTGAATTATTTAGAGAAAACTCAGAGGATAACATAATATTGAGGAATTATGATGTGTTTTAAAAAATGAGATGGAAAACATAGAGTTGTTATTTTAAAGAACTCAGCAAACTCCAAGGAAGATTAATAGACAGAAACTCATAAAAGTTATTGCCGAATTATTTTATTTAAGGCACTAGCTCCTGTACATGGAAAGCTAATTAACAAAATCTTTGCACACTCGAGCTACCAATATTAACAAACCATTCAGGAACAATGTGTTTTAGCCAAGTGAGTAATGTTCACCAAAGAATAAAGACATTACCATTTCCAAGCCATCAAAGAAAAACATGATATTAATTAACTGAGGTAAAATATGTAGGTCATCTTAGTACGCTAATGAGACTCTTTGCGTATTGACTGAGAAGT
Source organism: Rhombomys opimus (assembly GCA_010120015.1). Classification (NCBI taxonomy): domain Eukaryota; kingdom Metazoa; phylum Chordata; class Mammalia; order Rodentia; family Muridae; genus Rhombomys; species Rhombomys opimus. The sequence goes on from REGO01000535.1 coordinate 254,878, forward strand.
TATAGTAAAAGACATTTTGGTTAGATATTTGTCGTATCTAATTTTTCAGGCTGGTCTCAAAATGATGAAATAAAATCACATCATATTTCTAAAAACAAGTGAGATTAGGACTTGAATGAGGATGCCAAGCTCAAGGAGCATACTAATGACCTAATATTCAGTTGTTTCTCATTAAATTTTCAATGAGTTAACAGATGCAGGTGCTGACAATTTTCTTTCATTTTGTGGTGGATAGTTTAATCTCTGCAGCAATATGAGTATGCATGGCAACCGAAACATTTAGAATATCAAATGTTAAGTTTAATATTTGATATTCCATTGCTTATGCAGACAATCCAAAGAAATTAAAAAAAAATTCTCCTGAACAGTCAGGTAACTTTAGTTAGAGTAGTAAACAGTAATTATAAAAAACAAATTTATCAATAGTTAGGTCAATCATCCATAAAAATGATATATTTAGTAAATGCTAAGTAAAAATTTTGCTGAGTAACCATAGGATATGTTAAAAGAAGTTAGAGATGACATTAAATATAAAAGCCTTATTATATTTATGATTCAAAGCAATCTTGCTATTATGTCGGTCAAAATAAAGGATAAAATTGGTTGGAGGTAAAAATTTCAGCAGGACTTTTTATGGCAATGAGTTATAACTATGTACACATAATATTTAAATATGTAGATATTTAGAATACAATAGAAATAACTTTTAGCAAAGATGTTAAAAGATACTATAGATGTCAAGTTTCAATACTTTTCATATTTTAATTATTTTTTATTTTTTTTACATAAATTACATTTTATTCATTTTGCATCCCAGCTGTAGCCCCTCTCTCATTCCCTCCCAATCCTTTTCATTATAAATTTGCAATTCTCAAGACATTGGCTTATTTGTTTGCATAGGAAGAAACTACAGTGAATTAGAAATTATAGAACAATACAAACACATGTATGCACACACACACACACACACACACACACACACACACCCCACAGAGGAAAGCTGTTGGCAAGAAACACAGCTATACCAATGAGAAAAAAAGTTTTATTTTTTCCTTATTTTTAATTAAATTTTTATTTTTATATTAATTACAGTTTATTCAATTTGTATCTCAGCTGTAGCCTCCTCCCTCATTCCCCCCAAATCCCACCCTCCTTTCTCATCTCCTCCCATGCCCCTCTCCAAGTCCACTGATAGGGGAGGTCCTCTACCCCTTCCATCTGACTCTAGCTTATCAGGTGTCATCAGGAATGGCTGCATTGTCCTCCTCTGTGGCCTGGTAAGGCTGCTCCTCATCACGGGGGGATGGTCAAAGAGCCAGCCACTGAGTTCATGTCAGAGACAGTCCCTGTTCCCCTTACTAGAATACTCATTTGGACACTGAGCTGCCATGGGCTACATCTGAGAAGGGATTCTAGGTTATCTCCATGAATGGTCCTTGGTTGGAGTATCAATCTCAGAAAATACCTCGGTGCCAAGATATTTTGGTTCTGTTACTTTCCTTCTGGAGCTATTGTCCTCTCCAGGTCTTACTATCTCCCCTTCTCTCATATGATTCCCTATGCTCTGCCCAAAGTTTGGCTATGAGTCTGAGCATCTGCTTTGATACACTGCTAGGTAGAGTCTTTCAGAGGTCCTCTGTGGTAGGCTCCTGTCCTGTTTCCTGTTTTTTCCTTCTTCCAATGTCCATTCCATTTGTCTTTCTGTGTGAGGATTGAGCATCTTACCCAGGGTCCTGCTTCTTTCTTAGCTTCTTTAGGTGTACAGATTTTATATGTTTATCCTATATTATAGCTTCAGTTTTCATTTATAAGTGAGTATACACCATGTGTGTCTTTCTGCTTCTGGGATGCCTCACTCAAGATGATTTTGTTTAGATCCCACCATTTGCCTGCAAATTTCATGATTTCCTTGTTTTTCATTGCTGAGTAGTATTCCATTGTGTAGATGTACCACGATTTCTGTATCCATTCTTAAGTTGAGGGACTTCTGGATTGTTTCCAGGTTCTGGCTTTTACTAATGAAGTCGCTACGAACATGGTTGAACAAATGTCTTTGTGTACTTGAGCATCTTTTGGATATATGCCTAGGAGTGGTATAGCTGGATCTTGAGGAAGCAGAATTCCTAATTGTCTGAGAAAGTGCCAGTTTGATTTCCAAAGTGGTTGTATAAGTTTACATTTCCACCAGCAATGGAGGAGCGTTCCCCTTTCTCTACAACCTCTCCAGCATGTATGGTCACTTGAGATTTTGATCTTAGCTATTCTGATGGCTGTAAGGCGAAATCTCAGGGTCATTTTGATTTGTATCTCCCTGATGACTAAGGATGCTGAACATTTCTTTAAGTGTTTTTCTGCCATTCTATATTCTTCTACAGAGAATTCTCTGTTTAACTCCGTACTTCATTTTTTTTAATTGGATTACTTGATTTGTTGCTTTTTAACTTCTTTAGCTCTTTATGTATTCTGGATATTAGCCCTTTGTCAGATATAGGGTTGGTGAAGATCCCTTTCCTGTCGGTAGGCTATTGTTTTGTTCTAAAGCTTATAAACCATTTTACTCAATCAAATGTAGAACATTTTCAGACACCACAGCTCTGACAAAAAGACAAAATAAGAGCCAGTAATCATTCAAAAATTGTATATTTATGCTATTGGACATGGACATAAAATAGCTAAAGAAACAATTATTATCAATAAAATATGAAAAAGTAGTTCAATATTTTAACTAAAAATGATAATACAGATATTAAACCAAATAAAGAAAGCAAATGGAAATCCTTAACCTAAAAAAAGTATGCTAAAAGGGAGAAAAAGGATGGTGGGGTGATATAATTATATTATCTCAAAAATTAAAGAAAATTATTAAAAAAGAATGAATGAAAGAAAAATACTTACATGGATTAAAAGAATTAAATAAAGTCTAGATTTTTTTAAAAAAGCAGAAATTAGTGACTTGTAACACAGATTATGTGAAATCATCAAGACAAAATCTCATAAAAGTCAATCTCAGAAGATATTTGTGACCAGAATAAAATAATTCGTATTCAAGAAAATAATACTGGTGTTCAAGAACAAACTGAAGATAGAATAAGGGCAGAAGACTTACTGAGAAAAAAATTCAAACCTACAGATAGTTTCCTCTGTGTGCTGAGTGTATGTGTGTGTTTGGGGGGGTGGGTCAGGGAGTTAAAGTACACCAGTTAGACCAATCAGGTTTAAATCAATCATATATTATAATTAATCACTAAAAAAGTTTAAAAAGAGGGTGTGTGTGGGACTTTCAAAGCAACAGAAAAATTATCGTAAGAATGTTTTATTTTTAGCATGTTTCTCGTGAGAAAATGTACACACCACAGGTCATGAGAGGAAAGCTTGCAGAGTTCAAGGAAAATAACACTGCCAAACAATGAAAGTAGTCTCAAAGCTATCTTTTAGCAGTGAGAAAGCAATAAAGACACTGAGAGACAGAAGCTCAGAAAAGTTTTACACTTCCTCCAAATCTGTCCTACAAGAACTGTTATAGGAAACAGTGGTGCAGAAACATGATTTGGGTCTAAGGGACTTGTATGCCATGGTAATGAACAGGAAAGCTCAATAGGACCTCTTTGGTAGATCCTTCATGGTACCGCTGCCTGACATTCTGTACATAGGTAATAGGCAAGGTACCTCTCACAGGAAAATGTTCAGTGAGGAGAGGAGATTATAAGGTGAGTTAGGATTTATGGCTTGCTTTATAGACATAAATTCCACGATTCTTATCAAAGGGAAGAAAGGAAAAAAGGACTTTGAGTTGTCAGTGATTTAAGTTAGTGATTTCTGAGCCCAAATATCAATAAATTAGAAATATTTAAACATATTTAAATTAATTTTAAATGTAATAATGTATTTGTTATATATTATTAAATATTGGTTACTATCTACTTAAATCAATGTCAATATACTAAAAATAAACCTTTATATTAACATATGCTTATATGCAATCTATAGTTTAATATTGTATTCTATAACATGATGGCATTTATAAAAATGTTCCTGTCATTTCAGGTATTAGAAAGATACTTAAATATATTTTAATAGAGTTTAGATTATTATCATTGCTTAAGTGACATGTTTTTTTTTCTCATAAATTCTCTTTCATATTTTTCTTCCTTGGCTAGGGTTTTTTGTGACATAGATTTCAAATGCGAACATATTAGAACTTGGAATGATAACTATGTCCCATATAGCATCCATCTCCAGCATCCAAATATATGGAAGCCAATAGTAACAACAGTTTAAGCTTCCCCATCATCTTTGTCCCTTGGTTGTTCATTTTGAACTTATTTTATAGATTTAAATTAGGAAAGACACAAGAAGATTAATTTAATGTTGTCAAATTATTTACCCATGGAACTTAATATAATGTGATTAGTTTATCATTGATAATCACCATGTGCTTCAGTGAGGGCTTCCTCAAATATGTTAGTTTCTGTTACAGCTCATAAAATATTTTATATCCATATTAATCATATGCTTACAAATATCAGTAATGGAGAATAATACAAGAGGTAATGTCACGTTTTATCATTGTGCAAAGAAAATTACGTGATTTGCATAATATCGAATGAAAAATCCCAAACCAATATCCGTTTTAGCAGAGATGCACATTTTGTTTTATAAAATATGAAGGACTATAGCACAGTATCATTAAGAGTAATTTTTTTCACTCAATATTTTTTAAAGACCAATAGTATTGGGTTATACACTAAGTCTCTGGGCTGTCTAGCCTCTAGTTTTTGGTCACCCCAAAAATGTTGGATCACCAACACTGTTTTCATCTCCTGGAGTAAGCCTTAAGTTAGTTCAGTCATTGTTTGAGTCCTCCTACAAGCTTTGTGCCACCATTGCCCTGGAATATTTTTCAAGCAGAGAACATTGTATATCAAAGGGAGTGGGCCTGGATTGGTGTAGATGTTTCAATTTTAGTAGCCTGCAGAGTACCTACCCATACCAAAGGCACTATAACATAGTGGTAAAAGTTCTATGTAGGCACCGTTTTGACCTTTCCATGTTCAATAAGTTGTGTGGGTGCTTTCCTTAGCAATGGAAGCTTGCTGTCAATTTGTGCAGAGCAACCTATTTCTTTTAGCAACTACCTGTGTTTAGGGGGGATTTCCCTGGGATGCCTTTGGCCAATGACTTAATTGGAAATATCCCAGTACCAGTATTAGAAGCTTTGTTTGGTGACAAGAGATGCCCAGCTGGGACTCTGTGCTTATTTGGAGACTTCATTAGACTTGCCTTTACATAGGTTAGGAAGTTTCCACTCCAGCAGGTTTTCTTACTACCCCTTTAATGGCCTTCAATTCTATCTGACTTTCCCTGCATTCATGTCCTTCTTCACCAGTCCTCTCATTCCAGTCCTGGCATGTGTGGGTCTAAACCAGGCCCTCTTTGTATTTATTATAGTTTTCTCTTTAGTGTTTCTATGAGTCTCTTGGGTGTGTGAACAAGTGGGTCTCTGATCCTTCCTTTGGGCTTTCTGCTTCTATTGGTTTGCCTTGCCCAACTTTAATGTGATGGTGTTTGTCTTCTCTTATTATATTTGATTTTGGTATAATTGCTGTTATCTCTAAGAAGCCTGCTTTTTGTTTATTTATTTGTTTGTTTGTTGTTTTCTTATGTGAGACAGAAAGAGGGCATATCCAGATTGGAAGGGAGGTGAGAAGGAATTGGGAAATGCGGAGTCAGGGCTAACTGTAATCAAAATATATTATATGAGAGAATAATCTATTTCTAATAGGGAATGTGTGCAGAAAAATATTTCTAGCAATTATAGACTTTAAAACAATTTGGATCAATATTCTATCTCTAGAAAAACAAATCACACACAAAACTACACAGTGAGTTTTGTTTTGCTGCATAGAATTTATAATGAATTCATTTTATAATCATACCTGGTTTATGAATTCGGGTATTCAAAGTATCATTCTGAAGTTTCATTCTGGCATTTATGTTTTGAAAATGTACAACATGCATAGCGAATCACTGTATTTCAAAAGTTAGTAACTGAACTAAATTCTCTGATCTATTTATTTTGAATTATAAAGACTCCGAATTTTCATGGGTGTTATGTGCTGTGTTTAAGAGATTAGAGCTTAGTACTGGAAAAGAAACTGAGTAAACATGAGTCTCTACTGATGAGAAAATTAATGCTCAAGTCTAAACCAAACATCAATATAGAATATCCACAGGGCTTGTGATAATTCACATGCATATTAACTAAACTGGTCACCGATATGCCTATAAAAGATTATAGATGGATTTCTGAATAAGAAAACTCTAGAGTTTTCAAATCATTAATTTTTTTCTGCAAAATAAGAAAAATTAATATTCCTTGTCACAGTAATAACAGCCAAAATTTGTTATAGATATTTTATAGGTTACAAAATTTGATATATTTCTGCATGGTTTGAGTAACAGTTTAGAAATTTGTACATTAAACTTTTGTTAAAGTAGGAATAATATTTTTTTTAGTTATAATCTTCCATATCTTACCAGGGTCCTAAGTGTCTCTGACAGAACATTAAGTAGTATAAACATAGTATATGGGATTATCATGGAAAATATTTTTTAAGTTAAAGTTTACAAAAACTTCCTCAGTGTCAGCTTTGAGTGAGTTGATTGTGTTTCACATATTTTAAATCATACATCACTCACATTATTTTATTTTTAATTATACTTTATTTACTTTGTATCCCCCCTCTAGTTCCCTCCCTTTTCCCCTCCCAATTCCTCCCTTCCTCCCCCTTCTCCACACACTCCCCTCCCCAAGTCCACTGGTAGGGGAGGGTTTCTCTTTCTTCCTTCTGATCCTAGTCTGTTAGGTCTCATCAGGAGTGGTTGCATTGTCTTCCTCTGTGGCCTGGTAAAGCTTCTCCCCCCTCAGGGGGAGGTGATCAAAGAGCAGGCCAATCAGTTCATGTCAGAAGCAGTCCCTGTTCCCATTACTATGGAACCCACTTGGACACTGAACTGCCATGGCTACATCTGTGCAGGGTTTCTAGTTTATCTCCATGCATGGTACATGGTTGCAGGTAAATGGTGGGAACTGGAAAGGATCATCCTGAGTGAGCTATCCCAGAAACAGAAAGACACACATGGCATATACTCACTTATATAGACATATAATATAGGATAAACCTACTGCAATATGTACTCCTAAAAAACTAATCTAGAGGGAGGTCTCTGGCTAAAATGCTCAATCCCCATTTAGAAAGGCAAAGAGGATGGACATCAGAAGAAGAAAACAGGAAACAAGTTAGGAGCCTCCCACAAAGGGCCTCTGAAAGGCTCTGCCCTGCAGATTATCAAAGCAGATGTTGAGACTTACGGCCAAACTTTGGGCAGAATGCAGGGAATCTTATGTAAGAAGTGGGAAATAGTAAGATCTGGAGAGGACAGGAGGCCCACAAGGAGAACAACATAACCCAAAACTTTGAACACAGGGGTCTTTCCTGAGATCACTCACATTTTTAAAGAATTTCTGTAGTGCCACAGAGATAACACATGTGCAAGTACTTGAGTTTGGATCCCAATTTCCCAGTAATGCTGTGTGTCCTGCTGTAATTCCTGTGCTAGGAAGCAGAAGAAATGTTGGATCCTGGGGATTCCCTGGTCAGTTTGTTTCATCAGTTAGTGAACTCAAGCTCCAGTGAGAGACCCTGTCCTTAAAAATTAAATAAAGAATGATAGAAGAAGACACTGGAAATCAACTTCTAATCCAGAAAAAGGAATGCAGGAGGGGATGTACCAGCATACGGAACACACAACCAGACACCAATCTGTGTTCCAAATATTAATTCAGGAGTGTATGCACCAGTACACTTCACACATGAACACCAACAAAAATTTTAATTTCCTCCTTTTACACGTGCCAAGCTTAACTCTCTGTGCATACAGATTATGAAGTATTCAGTCTCGTCCTTTTTTAATGTTAGTGGTTCCAGATCGTGAAATAACAATTCCAAGTCTTTAATGTTGGTAATAACTGCTCCTCGTGTGCCAGCTTGCCCCCACACTCTGACAGCTGCTGGTCTTCTCATTACTACGTTTTCATAGTTTCATGATATAAGAGCTGGCATACAAACCGACAAGAATCTACTTTTTCATCAGATTCTTTGTTGGATACAAGCCAAACACCATGGCCTGTGTTCTTTATTTTGCACCATCTCATGAGCTCAAATAGCTATGATGTGTTCTATTTAATACCTTCTGGCAAACGTTATTGGAAATAGCTATGTAATCATCTCTCAGCAACACTCCATTCTCCATTGTGAAAGACACCCTGATGTTCCCATATGTCCATAAGGATATTTTAGTCTCTTTTAAGTTTTCTGCCAACCTACTCATAATAAAATTAATATATTAGCATCAGGTCCATGGCTATTTCCTATGTCATCCATCTGGACTTGTCTTCTATAATAGGAAAGATTTTATGAATGGTTATAATCTGTTTTTCCAGACCTAAAATACTCTGAATAACATTCCTAAAGTTAAGAGTATTTCCAAAGTATTGAGAATATTATATTAAACCTGAATTTTAATATTATAATTACATTACAGATGAAATTTGATAAACTAGACAAATAAGTCTACTATTTGATAATCCTTCCATTCTATAACCCTACAGTTATAGAGAGAACACATGTGCAGTGAGTTGACTTAGGAGAACCTCAAGAGAAAAGAAATAAGAAAAGTATAAACTGCGGGAAAAGCAAATGAAGACTGCAAGTGTTGACTTTCATTTCCCCAACCCTGTAAAATCCCCATCAACAAGTCAACTTTCTAATCCTGAATAATCTAAGTTCCTTACTTTATAAAGGGAGCCATAGCATAGCCCACATTGTCGGCAATCTTGTGTTTATTGAGTGTGAATTTTGTTAGTAAATATTTATCATTTATCCATTGGCCATAACATATGCTAAAAGGAGAAACACCCATGGATTCTAAAAAAAATAGCTTCTTTAATTTTTAAAAGCTATAATGGTATATCAGAGAGTCTATGTCAGTAAAGAAAGAACCAGATGATGTTTTGTGTGAACTTCATGTGTAGACACCTGTCTGAAATTTGGAAAATATGTTTGTTGGAGAAAATTTTAATTGCTATCCTGTGAAGTGTTTTCTGTAGTTTGATACATTTTATAATATTTTTTTTCAATACAATAGACACATTGATATATTACACGATAATAAAATGCCCTTTCTTTTAGTTTTTGTTCTGCATCAAATAATGGAGGTAAGTTGAGATCATTCAAGTGTCAACATTGCTTTTAATGTGCATATCAATAACAAAATAATCAAGGATTTTCTAACATATCTTAATCATCTGACCCTTTTTCTGCCCTCTGAGACATTCATATTTTAATACAAAAAGACTGGAAAAACACCATTGTAATCACAGGAAAAACAAACTAATGATAACAGCATTGCATAATTAGTTTCATTTTATAATCAAATTCAAATTACCAATTCAAAATATAATTTGCTTGTTTTTTTATTTATTAAATTGTGCAGCTTTCATGGATGATCTTTAAGCAGCTCATTCTCCAATCACCAAATGTTATTCATCTAGATTAGTTACAGAAAATAGATGCTCAGTATTGCACCCATCCTAGACAAGCATTTTTCTAATTATTACACCCATACTAGACAAGCGTTTTTCTAATACCTGCAGTTGTTGAGTACAATGCTTAAACATGACTTATGAACCCCTCAGTATGTTGAGTGCTGTCGGGTTCCTTCAATACTTGAACACGATGAAAGTCTCATTTCACTACCATCTGTGCTTATACCAATGTTGCTTATATATTTTACTGTTTGCTAAAGATTTGAGAATTTATTTCTGGTTACCTGTCATAATCACTCACTGGCAAATGAAGTGTGATATGCATCAATTCTAAGAAAAAGATTTCTCTGAGTACAGACATCTATTCCTTTTACAGATCGATGTAATTTGGCTTGGGCAAAACTGATTCTAGCGGGCCTCATAGACACAGAATAATGCTGCAGCAAATGAAGGCAACTTACAGTTAGACTAGGGTGAACTGTTTTAGTTTTAGTAGCTTGTTGTAGTACCCAGATACTATTTGAAAGACTATAGACAACTGAAGAAACCTGGGAACAGGAAAGATGATCTTCCCCAGAAAAGAGCATAACAATTAGTTCTCCAGTGCCAAATGATTAGGCCTGAAAACTTACAGGTAACATTATATGAACTGTTAAGTTTATAATTATGTCATATATGTATATACATTATTATATATTCATGAAGTAATGATTAGTGTAAGAGGAGATCAACACTATAAAGGAGAGTGTGGAGGGGCATATGGAAGGCTTTAGAGCATCAGTTCTTTTTTAAAATTAATTCATTTTTAAACTTTATTTTTATTATTTATTACACTTTATTCACTATGCATCCTGGCTGTGCCTTCCTCCTTCATCTCCTTCCAATCCTATCCTCCCTCCCTCTTCTCCTCCCATGTCCCTCCCCAAGTCCTCTTCCCCTTCCATCTGACCGTAGCCTATCAGGTCTCATCAGGACTGGCTGCTGACAGTAGCCTTTCAGGTCTCACAGGACTCCTCTGTGGTCTGGGAAGGCTGCTCCTCCATCAGGGGGAGGTGATCAAAGAGCCAGCCCCTCAGGCTCTTTGACACCCTCTGCCCCCCAGGGAGGAGCAGCCCTGCTAGGCCACATAGGAAGACTTTGCTGCCAGTCCTGAAGATACCTGATAAACCAGTATCAGATAAAAGGGTAAGTGGTCCTCCCCTATCAGTGGACTTGGAAAGGGGTAAGGAGGAGATGAGGGAGCAAGGTTGGGATTGGGAAGGAAAGAGGGAGCAAGATACAGCAGGAATACAAAGTTAACAAACTGTAACTAATATTAAAAAAATTAAAAAAAAGAGTCTGCCAATTGGTTCATGTCAGAGAGAGTCCCTGTTCCCCTTACTAGGGAATCCACTTGGAGACTGACCTGCCATGGGCTACATCTGTGCAGGGGTGTTAAGTCCTCTCCATGCACTGTCTTTGGAGCAGCAGTTCTTAACCTATGGGTCATGACCCCTTCGAGCAGTAAACTTTTGCTCCTTTCTTATATCAGATATCCCTCCTATAAAATATTTACTTTATTATCCACAACAGTGGAAAAATTACAAAGCATTAGTGAAGATACTTTTATGGTTAGGGAGTCACCAGAACATGAGGAAATGTATTAAAGGGTTACGGAATAAGGAAGGTTGAGAACCACTGATTTAGAGGGAGGAAAGGAGAGAGGAAATTATTGCAATTAAATTATAATATCAAAAATAAATGTAGCTTTAAATTTTTGCTTCTTTGTTAAAAATCAAGTGTATATAGGTGTGTAGGTTTATTTCTGGGCCTTCAATTTGATTCCATTTAATACCACTCCTGGGCATATACCCAAAAGATGCTCTACTATACAACAAGGAGACTTGCTCAACTACCTTCATAGTGAATGGCTTTACTCTAAATAGCCAAAAACTGGAAACAACCCAGATGTTCCTCAGTCAAAGAATGGATAAAGAAACCATGGTAAATCTACACAATGGAATACTATTCAGCTATTAAAAACAAGGACATCATGAAATATTCATGCAAATGAATGGAGCTGGAAAAATATCCTGAGTGAGGTAACCCAGACCAATATACCCAGTCATGGTATATTCTCAGATATTAGCCATATATAATAAAGGATAGCCATACTATAATCCACAAGCCTAAATAAGCTAATTAATAAGGAGCAGCCTAGGGAAGATGTTTAATTCTCATTCAGAAAGGCAAATAGAATAGACACTGGAAGAGGTTAAAGAGACACAAAAGGACTGGAGCCTACCATAAATATTCCCTGAAAGACTCTACCAAGAAGGGGATATAAGCAGATGCTAAGACTTACAGCCAAACATTGGGCAGTATGAAGGGTTTCTAATAGAAGAATGGGGGACAGAGGGACATGGAGGAGACAGGACCTCCTCAAGAAGACAAACAGAGCCAATTTCTGGGCCCAGGAGAACATGTGGAGAATGATGCACCAACCAAGTACCAAGCATGGAGAGGAACTAGGCACCTTACTCAGAAGTAGCTGATAGGCAGCTCAGTCTCTATGTGGGTTCTGTAGTAAGGGGAACAGGGGCTGTGTCTGACATAGACTCTGTTTCCTGCTCCTTGATCATTTCCCCCTAATGGGTCAGAGTTTCTAGGCCACAGAGGAAGAAGATGCAGCTGGTCCTGATAAACTAGGGTCAGTTGCTAAAGGAGGAGGCCTTCCCCTTTCTGAGGACTATGGGAGGAGAGAGGGAGAAATGGAGGGACAGAGGGCAAGACTAGTATGAGACAAGGGATAAGGCTAAACTTGAGATATAAAGTGAATAAAGTAATATATATATATGGATATTTAATATACAAATTAAAAGTACAAAAAGAAAACACTTTGAAGTTTATAGATCAAAGGAAGTAAAGAATTTCAATTCTGACAAAAGGTGTCCCTTTGTTTTCCTCCTCATTCTATTCTTTTAGCAACAATAGTTTAATTCTAAATAATTTTTAATTAAATATTTTTGTTTTTTATATTAATTACAGTTTATTTATTTTTATCCCAGTTGTAACCCTTCCCAATCCCACCCTTCCTCCCTCACCTCCCCCCATGCCCTTATCCAAGTCCACTGATAGGGGAGATCCTCCTCCCCTTCCATCTGACCCTAACCAATCAGGTCTCATCAGGACTGACTGCAATGTCTTCCTCTGTGTCCTGGTAAGGATCGTCCTCCCTCAGAGGTGGTGCTCAAAGAGTCAGCTGCTGAGTTCAAGTCAGAGACAGTCCCTGTTCCCATTACTAGGAAAACCCACTTGGATGCAGAGATGCCAATAATTTTATTTGAAATGCCAACATAATTAAGATTCACTTCATATTTATAATTTATTCTTAATTTTTAAATTGTTGTGAAGCTCATTCTAACATGGTTGTATTCAATTCTGTGCTAGCTCCGTTTTGTCAGCTTGACACAGTACAGAGTCCATCATAGACTATCCACAAAAGACAATTTACAGTTGACAAAATGACCCCTTCAGATGGTCATGTAACCATTTCAATGGGACATATTCTTTTTTTATTGATATATAATATTTTTTATTATTTTTATTTTTTTATTAATTACACTTTATTCACTTTATATCCCCCATAAGCCCCTCCTTCCTCCCCTCCCTGTTCCACCCTCTCTCCCCCTTCTTCACGCATGCCCCTCCCCAAGTCCACAGATAGGGGAGGTCATCCTCTCCTTCCTTCTGATCTTAGTCTATCAGATGTCATCAGGAGTGGCTACATTGTCACCTTCTGTGGCCTGGTAAGGCTGCTCCCCCCACAGGGGGAAGGGATCAAAGAGGAGGCCAATCAGTTCATGTCAGAGGCAGTTCCTCTTCCCATTACTATGGAACCCACTTGGACACTAAACTGCCATGAGCTACAGTGGTGCAGGTATTCTAGGTTACCTCCATGCCTGGTACTTCATTGGAGTATGAGTCTCTGGGAAGACCTCTGTGTTCAAATTTTCTGGTTCTGTTGCTCTCCTTTTGGGGTTCCTGTCTTCTCCAGATATTACTATTTCCCACTTCATTCATAAGATTCCATGCACTCTGCACAACAGTTGGCCATAAATCTCAGCATCTGCTTTGATAGTCTGCAGGGCACAGCCTTTCAGAGGCCCTCTGTGGGAGGTTCCTAACTTTTTTCCTATTTTCTTGTTCTTCTGATGACCATACTCAATCTTTTTCGGGATGGGGATTGAACGTTTTAGGCAGGATCATCTCTCTTGATTAGTTTCTTTAGATGTACAGATTTTGGTAGGTTTATCCTATGTTATATGTCTATATGAGTGAGTATATAATATGTTCATCTTTCTGCTTCTCGGACAGCTCACTCATGATGATCTTTTCCAGGTCCCACCATTTACCTGAAAATTTCATGATTTCCTTATTTTTCATTGCTGAGTAATACTCCATTGTGTAGATGTACCACAATTTCTGCATCCATTCTTCACTTGAAGGGCATCTGGGCTGTTTCTAGCTTCAGGCTATTACAAATAAAGCTGCTTTATTTACTCATGGTTGAGTAAATGTCCTTATTGTGTACTTGAGCCACTTTTGGATATATGCCTAGGAGTGGTATGGCCTGATCTTGAGGAAGCATTATTCCTAGTTGTCTGAGAAAGCGCCAGATTGATTTCCAGAGTAGTTGTACAAGTTTATATTCCCACCAGCAATGGAGGAGGGTTTGCCTTTCTCCACAACCTCTCCAGCATGTGTTGTCACTTGACTTTTTCATCTTGGCCATTCTGATGTGTGTAAGGTGAAATCTCAGGGTCGTTTTGATTTGCATTTCCCTAATGGCTAATGACATCAAGCATTTCTTTAAGTGTTTCTCTGCCATTCGATAGTCCTCTACAGAGAGTTCTCTGTTTAGCTCTGATCCACATTTTTTAATTGGATTACTTGGTTTGATGCTTTTCAGCTTCTTTAGTTATTTATATATACTGGATATTAGCCCTCTGGCAAATGAAGGGTTGGTGAATATTCTTTCCCAATCTGTAGGGAGTCATTTTGTTTTGATGATGGTGTCCTTTGCTTTACAGAAGATTTTCAGTTTCATGAGGTACCATTTTTTGATTGTTGCTCTTAGAGCCTGTGCTGTTGGTATTCTGTTCAGGAAGTTGTCTCCTGTACCAATGAGTTCTAGAGTATTCCCCACTTTTTCTTCTAACCGATTTGATGTGTTTGTTTTTATGTTGCAGTCTTTGATCCACTTGCACTTTAGTTTTGTCCACGGTGATAAGTATGGATCTATTTGCATTTTTCTACATGTGGACATCCATTTAGACCAACACCATTTGTTGAAGATGCTGTCTTTTCTCCATTGTATGGTTCTGGCAACTTTGTCAGCGATCAGGTGTCCATAATATGTGTGGGTTTATTTCTGGGTCTTCTATTCCGTTCCATTGATACACCATTCTGTTTCTATGCCAGTATCATGCAGTTTTTATAACTGTTGCTCTCTAGTACAGCTTAAGATCAGGGATGGGGATACCTCCAGAAGATCTTTTATTGTAGAGGATTGTTTTAGCAATTCTGGATTTCTTGTTTTTCCATATGAAGTTGAGAATTTTTCTTTCCAGGTCTGTAAGAATTGTATTGGTAATTTGACGGGAATTGCATTGAATCTGTAGATTGCTTTTTGTAAGATGGCCATTTTTACTATGTTAATCCTGCCAAGCCATGAACATGGTAGATCTTTCTATCTTCTGATATCTTCTTCTAATTCTTTCTTCAGAGACTTGAATTTTTTTCATACAAGTCTTTGACTTGGTTGGTTAGGGTTACTCCAAGGTACTGCATGTCATTTTTGGCTGTTTTGAAGGGTTTGTTTCCCTAATATCTTTCTCAGCCCTTTTGTCTTTTGTATACAGAGGGCTACTGAGTTAATTTTGTATCTGGCCACTTTGCTGAAATTGTTTATCAGCTGTAGGAGTTCCCTGGTAGAGTTTTTGGGGTCACTCAGGTATACTATCATATCATCTACAAATAGTCATAATTTGACTTCTTTTTTTTTCCAATTTGTACACCCTTGATCTCCTTCAACTGTCTTATTGCTCTAGCAAGGACTTCCAGAACTATTTTGAAGAGATATGGAGATAGTGAGCAGCCTTGCCTTGTCCCTGATTTCAGTGGGATTGCTTTAAGTTTCTCTCTGTTTAGTTTTTTTGGTGGGCTATAGGCTTGTTGTATATTGCCTTTACTATGTTTCGATATGTGCCTTGTATCCCTGATCTCTCCAAGACTTTAAACTTGAAAGGATGTTGGATTTTGTCAAATGCTTTTTCAGCATATAAGGAGATTATTATGTATTTTTTTCTTTCAGTTTGTTAATATGTTGGATCACATTAATGGATTTCCGTATATTGAACCATCCCTGTCTCCCTGGGATGAAACCTACTTGGTCATAATGGATGATATCTTTGATGTGTTCTTATATTCAGTTTGCAATTATTATGTTGAGTATTTTTGCATCAATGTCCATTAGGGAGATTGGCCTGAAATTCTCTTTCTTTGTTGGGTATTTGTGAAGTTTAGGTACCAAGGTGACTGTGGCTTCATAGAATGAGTTTGGTAGTCTTCCTTCTTTTTCTATTTTGTGTAATAGTTTGAAGAGAACTGGAGTCAGCTCTTCTTTGAAGGTCTGGTAGAATTCTGTGTTGAAACCATTTGGTCCTGGGCTTTTTTTGGATGGGCGACATTTGATGACTGCTTCTATTTCGTTGGGGGATATATGACTATTTAATTGATTTACCTCATCCTGATTCAGCTTTTGTAAGTTGAATTGATCAAGAAAATTGTCCATTTCATTTAGATTTTCAAATTTTGTGGCATATAGACTTTGGAAGTAAGTCTTAATGATTGTTTGGATTTCCTTAGTGTCTGTAGTTATGTCCCCCTTTTCATTTCTGATTTTGTTGACTTGGGTGGTGTCTCTATGCCTTTTAGTTAGCTTGGCTAAGGGTTTGTCTATCTTGGTGATCTTCTCAAAGAATCAGCTCTTGGTTTCATTGATTCTTTGAACTGTTTTATTTGTTACTAATTGATTGATATCAGCCCTGAGTTTGATTATTTCCAGCCATCTACTCCTTTTTGATGTGTCTGCTTCTTCTTTTTCTAGGGTTTTTAAGTGAGCCTTTAAGTTGCTTGAATGATCTGTCTAGAATTTCTTCTTGAAGGCACTTTGTGTTATGAACTTTCCTCTTAGAACTGCTTTCATAGTGTCCCACAAGTCTGGGTATGTTGTGTCTTCATTTTTATTGAGTTCTAGGAAGATTTTAATTTCTTTCTTTTTTTCTTCCCTGACCCAACCCTTGTTTAGTAGCAAGTTGTTCAGTTTCCATCTTTGTGTAGGCTTTTTGCTATTTCTGTTGTTATTGAGGTCCAGCTTTATTCCACGGTGATCAGACAGATACAAAGGATTATTTCAATCATCTTGTATCTGTTGAGGCTTGCTTTGTGACCAACTATGTGGTCTATTTTGTAGAAGGTTCCATGAGGTGCTGAGAAGAAGGTAAATTCTTTTGTGTTTGGGTGTAAGGTTCTGTAAATGTCTGTTGGGTCCATTTGATTCATGACCTCTGTTAGAGACATTGTTTCTTTGTTTAATTTCTGTTTTGTTCACCTGTCCTTTTTTGAGAGTGGGGTGTTTAAGTCTCGCAATATTAATGTGTGGGGATCTATGTGTGGTTTAAGTTTTATCTATGTTTCTTTTACAAATGTGGGTGCCCTTGTATTTGGACATAGATGTTCAGGATTGTGATTCTTCCTATTGGAATTTTCTCTTGATGAATATGAAGTGTCCTTTCCCATCTCTTTTGATTAACTTTGGTTAAAAGTCTATTTTATTAGATATTAGAATGGCTACTTCTCCTTGCTTCTTGGGTCCATTTGCTTGGAAAGCTGTCTTCCAACTCTTTACCCTCAGGTAATGTCTATCTTTGTGCCTTAGGTGTATTTCTTGTATGCAACAGATTGCTGGGTCTTGTTTATGCATCCATTTTGTTAGTCTGTGTCTTTTTATTGGAGAATTGAGTCCATTGATGTTGAGAGAGATTAATGACCAGTGGCTGTTAGATCCTTTCAGTTTGATGTTTGCTATGGTCATAAGTTTGTGTGCTTGTTTCCTTTTTGTTTTAGTGTACTGAGGTTAATTATTTCCTGTGTTTTTTTGAAAGTAGCTAGTTTTCTTGGGTTGTATTTTCCCTTCTAGTGTCTTCTATAACACTGGATTTGTGTGTAGGTATTGTTGAAATTTGTTTTTGTCTTTGTCATTGAATATCTTGTTTTATCCATCTATGAGGACTAAGAGTTTTGCTGGTTATAATAGTCTGGGCTGACGTCTGTGTTCTCTTAGTGTCTGCATGATATCTGTTCAGGCCTTTGGCTTTCATAGTCTCTGTTGAAAATTTAGGTGCGATTCTAATGGGTTTGCCATTATATGTTACTTGGCCTTTTTCTCTTGCAGCTTTTATTATTTTTTCTTTGTTCTGTATACTTATTGTTTTGATTATTATGTGGCGGGAGAATTTTCTTTTCTGGTCTAATTTATTGAGTGTTCTGTAGGCCTCTTGTATTCTTATTGTTCTCTTTTTTAAGTTGGGAACATTTTCTTCAATGATTTTGTTGAAAATATTTTCTGGGCCTTGGAGCAGGGAGTCTTCTTTTTCCTCTATTCCTATTATTTTTAGGTTTTGTCTTTTTATATTGTTTATTTTTTCTTGGATGATCTGTGTCAGGAATTTTTTAGATCTAACATTTTCTTTGATAGATGCATTGATTTCTTCCATTGTGTCTTCCACACCTGAGATTCTTTCTTCCATATCTTATTGGTCATGCTAACCTCTGTAGTTCCTGTTTTTGTCCCTAAGTTCTTTCTCTCCACCATTTCCTCCATTTGTGTTTTCTTTAATTTTTTCAATTCTATCTTCAGATCTTGAGCTGTTTTGTTGATTTTCTTCACCTGTCTGACTGTATTTTCCATTAATTCCTTCAGCGGTTTGTTTGACCAATCTTCTTTTTGTTTTATTTCATTCAGTGATTTAAGCATTTCCTCTCTAAAGGCCAGAAACTGTTTAGCTTCAACTTCCTGTACTTCTTTACCGATGGCTATAATCTGTTTGTTTTTATCTTCCTCTAGGTCTTTATGCATTTTATTTGTTTCCTCTGTTATCCTCTTCATGAGCATAGATGTTAGGTCATCTTCTTGAATTTCAAGTATGCTGGGGTATCCATGGCTACTTGCCCCTGGATAACTGGTTTCTGGAGATACCATATTGCTCTGTCTTTTGTTGGTTGAGCTTTTATGCTGGCTTCTACCCATTGGGCTATCTTAGGTGTTTGGAGTTAGTTTCTGGTTGTTCCTGGACTCTTGCAGTGGAGAGAATCCCTTTGCAGAAAGCTGTTTTTTCCTGAAGGAAGCCTCCTCAGGTTTTTGTGTATATTCACTGGATGCCTGGTGTTTTTCAGGAGTTGCTACAGCTCACCTCAGACATAGAGACCTGAGTGGTAACTGTGGTCCTTGTTAGTCAAGAGGGCTCTCCTCTTATCCGATGAAGTCCTGAAGACAGCTGCCCTGCTTCTTGTTTTCTTGCTGTAAATTTAGTGATCTGCTGCTGTAACCTGGGTGTCCCTTGGTTCAGTCGGTTTTGCTAGGGATAACTGGTTCAGTGGGACATATTCTTGACTGAAGATTGAGGTGAGGGGGCATAGATCACTTTGGGCAAATTGTACTGAGTAGTATAAGGAAGCAAACCGATCAAGCCATGGAAAGCAAGCCAGTAAGCATCATTTCTCTATGGTTTTGCTATAGTTTATGTCTTCAGAGTCCTGCTTTGATTTCATGCCCTCACCTCTCTGAGTGATGGTCTTTAGCCTTGAGTTTAAATAAATTCTTTCCCCCCAAACTAATTTTGTTCAATCTCTTAGTTTTTGTGTTATTTTTATAATGAGACACCATGATCAAGGCAACTCTTATAAAAAGAAAACTTTTAATTGGAGGCTTGCCTTAAGTTGCAGAGGGTTAGTCTATGAGAAAGAGAGAGAGACAGATACACACATACATAGAGAGAGAGATAGAGACCTCATAATAATTCTCAACCATTTCTCTTCCTGCTGACTTAGCATCCAAATACATGAGCATATGATACCCATTCTCATTCAGAGCACCACAGTCTTGGTGTTTGAAAGCAACTGAAGGCTGTAATCCAGGACACATCTTCACAGTATCTCATGGAGTTAGCTAGAGCAAATATTAATCTTAAATACATGGTTTGCATATGTGTGTGCTCTATAGTTTAGTTGCATTTCTTTATTTAGCAAAAGCATGGTATTTTAAGTTTTCATTTATTGGACAGCATGATTTATGAGATGTTATTACTAATATTTCATATAAAATTTATAATAATAAATCTGATTATTTTATCCTACTTGGACACATTTAATTATTGCTGTTCACTACACTTAAAATTAAGTATTATTAAGGTTATTTTCTGAATGAGTTTTTAGAACTCTTACAATCTATAAAATATTGTTGAAGTAACTTGTAGATTATTAGCTATTTGGGTTAGTTTCTTTTAAGTTACTTATACAGTTTCATTTAGATTGTAAATGCTTGTTCACACATGTGTTCATGCATATATGTGCACTCAATTGTGTACATATGTGTGTGTGTGTGTGTGTGTGTGCATGCATGTGCACCAAGGTGCATGTGAAGGTCAGAAGACAACTTTTGTTAGCTGGTCCACTCTTTCTACATGGGTTCTGAGGATAGAGTTTATATTATCAGACTTGTAGCACATGCTTTTCCCCACTGAAAAATATTACGTATTTACTACAAAGGTTTTAATAATTTAAATATGAAATACGTCTTAGAGCCATTAGAAGATGCATTAAACAATGACATGTTTAATTTTAAAACAGTGCTAATGTGCTGTCACCTACACTCATGACCTTGAGTTTCTTATATTGAGTGAAGCCATCATCTAAAATGCTGGTTCAGTATGATTTTATCTTCTTTCTTTCACATGATAGTGTACTCTGTAGCAGAAAAGGACATTATAGTTACCTATTGAAATTGTATTACTTCATGTTTCCTTGTACTTCTTGGAACCTCACCTTCACTTGGCGTCTCTAATTATTACATTTTCATTTACTCTGTAACGTCTGATAATAGATGGATTTGCTGTTATTCAGCTTGCAAATGACCTGCTATTTGTCAAAACAAACAAGCTACAGTAGGGTCAGATTTTTTTTTCATTACTTTCCTCTCACAATTTGTGAATTGTCTGTATTTTTATATAATAAAACTATATTTCTTTGATAATGAAGTTGATTCTCACTCAAAAGGAAATCTTGTACCAGGCTCATCATCTGGCATTTGCTATTATGTTTGAGAACTGACATTGGATGGATAGCAAAAAAATTACACTGAAACTATAGGCAGAACAGATGGGTGGAATATAAGAAGCTCTATATTATACTCCCAGTAATTCAAATTACAAAACAAAATAAATAGGTTTATAATTTCCAAACAGCTTTGCTTGATTGATTACTTGTATTAATGTTACCAATACTAATTCAGTAGTGCAATCAAAAATTTGCTTAGCATGACTTTTCCATATCATCCGCTAGTTATATCTGTTAGTCACCAAATGCTAGATATTTTGTTCCCTGAATGTTTGCCATGCTCATTTTATTCTCATTGCATTGTTTTTATTCACGGCACTCTCTCAACTGCTAGTTTTTTAAAAAATATTGATATACAGTTGGAGAGACAGATCTATCCAGACACTCCACTTTTAAGCTTATAAAATAGAAATGCAGCCAAGAAATAGTCATATATGAATTTTTCCCATCCTTCTTGCTACAGAAAAAACAATGGCATAAAATGTGCTTCTTAACAATACTGCCACCATGAACATACTGTGCATTCAGTGGTGAATTCAGACATAGAGGCTTCTCTTTTTACATGACAAAATATGAATAACCAGGGATGTTTAAGAAACTAAAGTGGGTCCTGTATAGAGGCTTCAGTACTTCACTTGCCAATACTAAAATTTTTCAAAAGTTTTTTTGGTGTTAGCTTTGCTGCTCAGGTTCAAGATCTCAATGAGTCCTTCTCAGAGTTTGGTATCCTCAACAAATCAGACATCCTCTTTTATAGTGAATTTATGCCTCTGTAGTATTCTTGGGGATGCACAGAGTAAGTCACTCATTATTTTAAAGAGAAACCAGAATGGGAACATTATTATTTTCTTGAATACTATTAGCCATATGAGCTACAAAGCAGCCCAGGGGCATATGAGGAAATATTGGAGTCTTTTGGAAGACATGTGCTTCTTATAGACTGGCTCAGTACTCTGTATATGCTTATATTTTGCCATGTCATGTTGAGTTCTGTAGGAATAATTCCTTTGTTCAGCCTCCTTCCCTTTTTCTTCATGTTAAATTAGCTCAGAAGTCAGATATCTTTGTCTTCAACTACAGTTTATTTTCCTTTACACCTCACACTGTTCAGAATATAACCTGTGAAGGTGAAAATATTCCATCATGTACATTGCTGATGTATATACAACTGTGTATAACAGTTGTAGGAGTTTTCTGATAGAATTTTGGCATCACTCACGTATACTATCTTATCATCTGTGAGTAGTGATACTTTGACTTCTTCCTTTCCCATTGGTATCCCTTTGATTTCCTTGTTTTTTGTTGTTGTTGTTTTGTTTTTTTATTGTTGAAGAGATCAGGAGAGAGTGGACAGCCTTGCCTTGTCCCTGATTTCAGTGGGATTGTTGTAAGTTTCTCTCCATTTTAATGAAAGCTAATTAAAATGTTGGCAAAATTAACTTAAAAATCAATATTCCTACTGTATACAAATGACAAACATGTTAAGAAAGAAATTAGAAAAACAACACCCTTCATAATACCCCACAAATAACATAAAGTACCTTAGTATAACTCTAACCAAACAATGAAAGACTTGTATGAAAAAAAAGGCTCAGAATACCTAAAACAATCATATACAATGAAATATGTTATGGAGGTATCTCCATCTCTGATCTCAAGCTGTACTATAAAGCAGCAGTAATAAAATGACACTGTACTAGCATAGAAAAAGACTGGAGGATCAATGAAATCAATCAATCAAATTGAATATCCAGAAATAACCTCACACAACTATGGACACTTGATTTTTGACAAAGAAGCCAAGATCATACAATGGAAAAAACATAACATCTTCAACAAATGGTGCTAGTATAATTGGATGCCTACATGTAGAAAATTGCAAATAGATCCATACTTGTCACTCTGCATAAAAGTAAAATCCAAGTGAATCAAAACCTCAATATAAAACCAAACACACTAAATCTGTTAGAATAAAGACTGGGGAAAAGTCTTAAACTCATAGGCACAGGAGACAATGTACTGAACAGACCAAGAGCTCAGGCTCTGAGTTCAACAATTAATAAATGGGACCTCATGAAACTGAAAGCTTCTGTAAAGTGGAGGACAACATCAAAAGAATGAAATGACAGCCTACATTCTGGGAAAAGATCTCACCAACCCTACATAAGACTAATATCTAGAATATACATAGAACTCAAGAAATTTAACACCAAAAATAACAAATAATCCAATTTTAAAAAGGGGTACAGAGCTAAACAGAGAATTCTCAACAGAGGAATATCAAATGGTGGAGAAAAAAAGAAATGCTCCAAGTCCTTAGTTATCATAGAAATGCAAATTAAAATAACTCTGAGCTTCTATCTTACACTCATCAGAATGGCTACTAAAGTGTCAACACTTGCTAGAGAGGATGTGGAGAAAGGGAAACTCTCCTCCATTGCTGGTAGGAATGTAAACTTATACAAACACTTTGGAAATCAATCTGGTGCTTTCTCATAATATTGAGAATAGTGTTATCTCAAGACCCAGCTATACCATTTTTGGGCATATATATGAAAGATGTTCAACCAATCTTGCAACAAGGACTTTTGCTCAATTGTGTTCATAATAGCTTTATTCAGAATAGCCAAAATCTGGAAACAATGTTTATGCCCCTGAACCAAGTAATGGCTACAGCAATTGTGGTACATTTACATAACGGAACACTACTCAGCTATTAAATCAAGGAAATCACGAAATTTCCAGGCAAATGAATGGAACTGAAAAAAATCATCCTGAGTGAGGTAACACAGAAGCAGAAAGACACTACTAGTATATATTCCCTTATAAGTGGGTACTAGCCATATAATATAGGGTAAACATACTAAAATTTACAGACCTAAAGAAGCTGAACAACAAGGAGGACCCTAGGGAAGGTGCCTGATTCTCATTCATAAGGGTAAATGGGATAGATACCAGAAGTGGTTGAAAAGAGGGACAGGACAGGAGTCTACCACAATATCTTCTAAAAGATTCCATTCTGCAGGGGATCTAAGCAGATGCAGAGACACATAGCCCAACTTTGGGCAAAGGACAGGGAATCTTACGTAAGAGTGAAGCTATAGAAAGACCTGGAGTAGACAGGAGCTCCACAAGGAGAGCAATGAAGCCAAAAAATCTTGTTCCAGGGAGGACTGATGCATCAAGCAAGGAACATAGATGGAGAAGACATAGACCTGCTCAGTCTCCCTGTAGGTTTCCTAGTAAGGGGAGGAGAGGCAGTCTCTGAAATGAACTAGGTTGCCTGCTCTTTGATAACCTCTCCTTGATGGTTGTGACCTAGCCAGACCACAGAGGAAGAGGATCCAGGCAGTTCAGGTGAAACCTGATAGGCTGATAGGCTATGGCTAGACCATAGGGGAGGAGGACTTCCTCAACCAATGGATTAGAGCAAAGCAATGGGGGGATGGAGTGGGAGGGAGGGTGAGACTGAGAGTAGATGAGGGAGGAGTCTACAACTGGGATACAAAGTGAATAAATTGTAAATAATAATAATAATAAAAGTTCTATCATTAGATATTTTTTAAAAATTACACTACTAAAGGATTCTGCATAAGCTTTCATGATAAACATAAAATATCAGACACCTTTTAATTTAGTGCAAAATGTACTGAATATATTTCATGGAATCCTTGATTCTTAATGTAAGAATAGGAAGTCACATACAACCTATGCACACGAGTGAGTGATGCTGACTTATAATAAGGTAATTTTAAAATTCCTCTTTTCATAACTTGAATTTCATCTAATTTTTATGCACCTAGAGAACTTTTGCTTGAAAATTATATAATATACCTTTATGTATTCTCCCTCCTCTCTCTTTTTGCACTCTCTCTCTCTCACTCTCTGTCTTCCCCCCCCCCCCAACACACAATTCACAAAGGACAAGGTATTTTCCAGAAGTATAATAAGAAATGCTTATGTTTTGACTCTGGCTATATGATATCAGGGTGAGAATATAGCCCAGTGGTTCAGCAGTTCCTAGCATGTTATAAGTCTCTTGATTTGGTCCAATTGTACTTCCAAAAGGAAAACAAAGAAAAGGAAGTAAGAAAACAAAACTTCAGTGACATCAGTTTGTGCACATCTCTATGCACATGCTTTCATGTGTGGTTATCATGTGTGCATTATTTTTGATAACTATAATTTCTTATAGGGCAGGTCCTCTTCCACTTCTGTCTGACCCTAGCCTATTAGGTCTCATCAGGACTGGCTGCATCGTCTTCCTCTATGGGAAGTGCATAGGCGGAGAAGAGAACAGATGGGTGGGATTGGGAGGAGATGAGGGATAGGGCCACAGCAGGGATACAAAATGAATAATTTGTAATAAACAATAATAATAAAAATGGAAAAAGTGTAATTACAGTGACTGCTTAGAATGTCAGCAAAGATTCTTTAGACAGGATTATTTTACACTGGTAATGATTAAAATCACAAGGAAGTTGTGTCATTAGACTAAATTTGTTAGTTTTTGTACCGGGTCTGAGACCTCAGTAGACTGTGAGAACATAGCCAGAGCAATCACTTCTACTATGATCCTCACCGTTTGTACAAGACAAAGGGGAAAATAAGAATAAAGGATATCTGTTCTTCTGTATCAAAATGTTATCTGACAATGTACAATTTCCAAAGGACCACAGTATTATGAAGGATTATGTTATCCAAAACTTTCATAAATCATCTTAGAATTTTCAAGTGACTATGGGAATATTAGGAAGAAACCTCAGAAGTATCGCTTCCTGAACTTAAGGGAATAGAGCAGTTCACACTGAAATATGAGACTTTAGAAGGAAGAGAGTGCATAGAATGCAGAGGAGGTTTTATCTTAATACGAGTCTGTGCTAACCCAAGAATCTGAACAGTGACTATAGTTCTACAAGGGAAGAGTAATATGATTTCACACGGGGAACACTAGTGGGTTTTTATTGAATACAGGTATGGACAAGGTACAGATATGTCAAGTGGAAATTTCTGGTCTCAGTTTGATCATGTGATGGTCTGCTGCAAGCTGGGCACATAATATTCTGATGTAGGTTGGCTTGTGAGAGGGCACATGATGTTTTGCTCTTTCATAAGAGGGAAGTGACTTTGGCCAGTTGAGAAGATCTGAGGGTACACTTTGAGGAGAGGACATACATAGAGGCCCCTGATGTGAGAGACATTGCCATTGGATCAACAGTACTGCACTGATCTTCATGCTTAGACACGACTTTGCAGAGAGAAACATTCCAGAGAGCTTCTCCAGGCAATGCAACTTAGTCTTGGGGCTTTCGCTGACTTTGTTTCTTCATGATGGCCATTGGGCTGGACTGTGGTTATCCTGATGACTGAGCTTGGTAATTCCCTAACAACTCATGGATTTTAATTACCCGAAAGTAGATAAAAAAGGACTATGAACCATATGCCAAGACTCATAGCCAAACTTTGGGCAGAGTGCAGGGTATCTTGTGAAAGAAGGGGTAGATAAAATACCTGGAGGGGACAGGAGCTTCACAAGGAGAGCAACAGAACCAAAAATATCTGGGCACAGGGGTCTTTTCTGATACTGATGCTACAACCAAGGACCATGCATGGAAATAACCTAGAACCCCTGCACAGATGTAGCCCATTGCATCTCAGTGTCCAAGTGGGTTTCCTAGGAAGGAGAGTAGGAGCTGTCTCTGATATGAACTCAGTGGGTGGCTCTTTGATCACCTCCCCCTCAAGGGAGAGGAGCAGCCTTACCATGCCACAGAGGAAGACAATGCAGACAGTCCTGATGAGACCTGATAGGCTAGGATCAGATGGAAGGGGAGGAGGACCTCCCCTATCAGTGGACTGGGGTGAGGGGGGCAGGAAGGAGATGAGAGAGGGCAAGATTGGGAGGGAACTAAGGGAGGAGGCTACAGCCTGGATACAAAGTGAATAAATTGTAATAAATAAATAAATAAATTTTAAAAAATGACTGCAGCCCTTTCCCTACTAATCTCCTACCTAAGGTTGTGGGGGAGGGGTGTTGGAAGTTAGGTAAAGGTGCTTAAGATTCCCACCACTTAAAGTAGGTTTGGTGAAAAATCTAAACCTACGTATATGAAAGAAGCCTGGATGTCCTTAAGAGGATTTGAAATGTCAAGGAAAAACAGTAAGAAATGATTTGGAACAGTGCTCTTGGTAAAACTACCTACTTCCTGGCTAAGGACTAGCATAGCAGAAGAAATGGCAGATATCTGCATAGCTCCCTTTAGCTGTCTGAGCAGGAGTCTGCTGAGGCTGTCTTTATGAAATTTTATTTCATGATGGGGAGGGGCATGGGAGAAGATGAGGGAAGAAGTAGGGTTGGGAGGGGAGGAGTGAGGGGCTTCACCTTGGTACAAAGTGAATAAACTGTAATTAATAAAAAACAATATATTTTTTAAAATTAAATCAAAATTAAAATTAACATTTATTAAAAATTAGACTACAAGATCAAATACAATATTTGTCTTAGTCACCAATCCCAGGTAATTTTGTTTATTCAGTGTCCTTTGTATAACATACACACACGCACATGCACATATACATATATATGTATATATATGTAAAGAGAATTTATAAAAATGACTATTCATATACATGGCTATTTACACATATATGCATGTAATGTATATTATATATTATAGTCTTGCTATTCTCTCAGGGACCCCAGAACACAGCTCTTTTCTTGCCTTCAGGGGTCTGCATGATTGAGGAATACTGGGATGAGAAGTTTAAAAGGAGATTACATATATATATATATATATATATATATATATATGTGTGTGTGTGTGTGTGTATATATACATATATATATATTCCATTATACATGGGAGTCATTTTTATATTATATTATATTATATTATATTATATTATATTATACTACATTGCATTATATTATATTAATATTTCATTTTATGAGACTTATTAAAATGGTTTATAGGCTCTGTTCCAGCTAGTCCATCAATGATTTTCTAATGCTGAAAAGACAAGGATCCATTAGTTTTTCGGTTCACAAGGTTGAATGTCTTTGCTGATCTTTAGCATATCACAGAATCCAAAACAAGTGCACTCCAATGCTAGTGAAGGAATGATTATGTCAGTAAGAGTGAGAGCAAGCAGGCAGAGAGCAGGCTTTCTTTTTCCATGTCCTTATATAGGCTGCCATCAGAGGTGCGGTCTGTAACAAGGCTGTATCTTCCCATCTCAAAAATATGCATTAAATGTAGATCTTCCCACTTTAAATGATTTTATTAATTTAAATAAAATGCCTCACATGTGTGCCTAGCTGCTTGAGTTGAGTTTTAGTTAATTCGAGTTTTAGTCAAGTTGACACCCATGAGAGACCATCACAAGCATTAAGTTCTCTCAACTGCTGACTCATATCTCCAGGCCCATTTCTCTCTCTCTCTCTCTCTCTCTCTCTCTCTCTCTCACTCTCTCTCTCTCTTTTTCTTTTAAGAAAGTAAGTGAGGGGAACAAGGACTATTTCTAACAGGAACTCAATGAAGATACCTGATAAAAAAGGATCAGATGAATGGGGGGAGGTCCCCCCTATCAGTGGACTTGGAAAGGGGCACAGT
>REGO01000535.1:283548-336531 GCA_010120015.1 Rhombomys opimus
AAAATAAAAAAAAGAAAAAAAAATAAAGAGTTAATAAAAGTTGAATTAATCAGGAAAAAAAAAAGAAAGTAAAACATAGCAAAACAGAAAAGATTATTATCACAACTGTCAAGAATTCTTTTCACTTTCTAGGATGCGTAATGATCCGATTGATTTCCTCACAATTCTCCCTTTCAGTCATAGTCTTATGCTATTTCATCTGTCATTGTGACTGACTCTTATCCATTACATAAGCCTCAACATTGCGGCCCCAGATCTCTGTGTACTGTTTCTTGTAACTTCAGCATATCTTCCACACACTTTTTTGAAACACTTCAACCATCCTAGCACCTCCTATTTATTGATTTCTCAGTTTCCAATATCATTATGTACATTTACATCTTCTTTGTTAAAATAATGTAGTTTAAATTTGCCTGGATGAAAGGATTGCTTCTAACTTTAAATCCTATTGTTTTTAATTATACAAATTCCCTGAGCCAGATAAATTCTTAGTAATAGCAAAATACAAAAAAGGGCCACATAAGTCCTTTTTCATTTGTTTTTATTTACTTTAAAATCCTCATGCTGCTGCATGCTTTCTATTCCATTAATGATAATGTGTATAAATTTAATTGAGGTGAGGTGTCAGCTAGCTCAGCTCCCTGCTTCTAAATTCTTAAAGCACATTTTCTACACTAATATGTTTCAGTGACAAAGCTGATATATCCACTTACATTTGTCTGATTTCCACATCTCTCATTTAATTAGTTCTTAATTCATGAAGAAAACAGAAGTTTTATACTGGGATCTCTCAAACTATAGACATAACCAATTGTTTTATATTCCCCTTTGGATATCCATTTTTGCTTTTTAATTGAGTAATCACATGATTTACTTTCATAAAATTTATGTATGCAATTGAATTGGAGGACTATCAATAATTAACTACTTCCCATCAACTATAGAACATAAGTGGTCCACAGAGGAGTCCCACCAAGTAAAGAAGTCCAGAATAAATGTCTGTTGTCAACATGGACACAAACATGTCAAGGATTCCAATACCTCTGCCCCATAGGAGTGAGAAAGCTTTCCTGCATGAGGTTTAGGGGTATTGGCAAAGCCTCTTTATGATCCAAGTGTGAGTTCTGACAGTGTATGCAGAAATTTTCACCATAAATTCCCTCCATACCTCCAGATACGTACAGTCTAAAGACTGCTCTCCACACACAAAAAAAAAAAACAAAAACAAACAAACAAAAAAACCGCTCATACTGAGATTAGCTAAACCTCCCTCCTTGATTCAGCTGCAAGCAATAACCTGACTCCTTGTACAACTGTACATTATGAAAATACTGAAATTCTGGCCTTTAGGTAGTTTCCCATCATAGTTCAATCTACCTGATACCAGACTTTCTGTTTCTGTGTCTCTGCATGCCTGCCATTTATTCATTCCTTTACCATCTCAGTCAGGTTAGTCCTTGAAGCCATGCAAGGACATAGCAAAAATAGCATCATAAAACTTTGTAAAATTAGAACGTGTTTCTAAACATAGTGACTTGAAACAATAATCTCTGTTATCTCATAATTAATGGTGTAGCTAGATGATTCTTTAGTATCAGCAATTTTCAATTAGGAGACACGTAAGATTTACGTATCTGGAAGTTAACTAAGATGGATGAGCTGCAGTAGCCTGCAAGATATACAGGTTTTTGTTGGGTCTGCACACCTTTCTTGGGTCAGTATGGTGTCATGTTTTCTGTTAGAATGTTCTAGCCATTTTCAGATGACTATTTCCAAAGAGGAACAAATAAGGACACCAAAAAAGCACAAATTTTTTTTTAGATCAGTATTTTCCTCAGATTGCTGGTCTAATTAGATAAAACAAGTCCCAGAGAAGACAAAGTTCACAAGGACCTCTTCTGAGATATGTGTAGAGGGTGAGGTTACTAAAACAAATCTAACCCAGTAATAATCATCCAGAGCTATCCTTTCCTGCAATCTTCGCCTAGCATATTAAAAGTTACATTCACTTCTTGAAATATTAACATGCTCAACTGAATAATGGTAGAGATAATTTAACTTGATCAGGAATAAAACTGAATGTTTTAAGCTTATAGTAATTATGATTAAATAAAATTGTCTACTGGAAAAAATATTTTATTTGTGTCAATCAACATTTTTCCTTTTTTAAAAATTTTTATTATTAGTTACATTTTATTAACTCTGTGTCCCAGCTGTATCCCTTTCCCTCATTCCCTCCCACTCCCACCCTCCCTTCCTCATCTCCTCCTTGCTCCTTTCCAAGTCCACTGATTGGGAGGTCCTCCTCCCCTGAAGATATCAGGTATCTTCAGGACTGGCTGCAAAGTCATCCTCTGTGGCCTAGCAGGATGCTCCTCCCTTGGGGGGTGGGGAGGTCAGAGAGCCTGCCATTGAGTTTAATCAGAGTCCCCATCAATAAAAGCGAGGAGGAATTAGAAACACATGGGATTTTTTGAATCCTGGAATTTATCTGGTGCAGGGGTATATGGATCAAGTCTACCTTCTCTGTTCAGTGTGGTAACACCCAGTATGATCTTACAAGTTCTGATTAGACTTTGAGTTTTCCTGGGTTATGTTGATGATTTTTATGGTTATAATCTCTTCTCTGTCATTTTTTAAGCAAAATCTCAATTGTTCAATTTTTCCAATAACGACTTGGTAGCCAGATGGTGTGGTGAAGGCCTGCTAGCTCAGAGAGTCTTCTCAACAATCCCAGGAGGGAAAAAGAGCAATGTTGCCTTCCACACTCTTAACAAAACAAAACAAAACAAAACAAAACACCTAGAACTAAATATCTCTGCCTTCTACTTTCTGTATTTCTATCTTCCTGAATTCTTACTCTCTGATTTTTTTTAAGTTTCCTTTTTTTAGTTTTTTTTTTTAAATTTATTACTTTCCATTTATCCACTTTGTATCCCAGCTGTAGCCCCCTCCCTCTCCTCCTACCAATCCCATCCTCCCTCCCTTTTCTCCTCTCATGCCATTCCCCCAGCCTACTGATAGGGGAGGTCTACCTCCCCTTCAATCTGATGCTAGGATATTAGATCTCATCAGGACTGGAGGCATCTTCTTCTTCTGTGGTCTGCTAAGGCTGACATCCCCTCCCCCAATCCTCCTCAGGGGGAGGTGATCAAAGAGCCAGCCACTGAGTTTATGTCAGAGGCAGTCCCTGTTCCCATTACTATGGAACCCACTTT
Organism: Rhombomys opimus; assembly: GCA_010120015.1. Lineage (NCBI taxonomy): Eukaryota > Metazoa > Chordata > Mammalia > Rodentia > Muridae > Rhombomys > Rhombomys opimus. Next base: position 286,767 of record REGO01000535.1, read on the forward strand.
GAAACTGAGCTGCCATGGGCTACATCTGTGCAGGGGTTCTAGGTTATCTGCATGCATGGTCCTTGGTTGGAGTATCAGTCTCAGAAAAGAACACTGGGCCCAGATTCAGAAAGATACTCATGGTATATACTCACAAAATGATGTTAGGCATATAATATAGGAAAACATACTGAAATCTGTACACCTAATGAAACTAAGCAAGAAGGACTAAGATGATCAATCCTCATTCAGAAAGACAAATGGGATAGACAGCCGAGGAGGGACAAAACGGGGAACAGTACAGGAGCCTACCACAGAGAGCCTCTGAAAGCTCAACCCAGCAGGGCATTGAAGCAGATGCAGAGACTCATAGCCAAACTTTAGGCAGAGTGCAGAGAATCTTATGAAAGAAGGTAGAGATGAAAGGCCTCAAGGGGAGAAGAGCAACAGAACCAAAAATATAGGCCCAGGGTTTTGTGGTGTTTTTGTCATTGTTGGTGTTGTTTGTTTGTTTTTTGTTTTATTTTTTTATCATCACTCTTTGTGAACTGGTTGCTTGCTCCCTATCTTGACCTATGGTTGACTTTATTTAATCCTGTTTAAATAAGTAGAAATATTTTTGATTAAATGTATGTGCTAGGGCTGAGCCACACTACAACTAGGAACATTTTTCTTTTCTAGTTAGCAATACAATCTTGGGATTCAGTGAGTGATCAAATTTCCTGCAATATTTTGCCATATTTGTCTAAAAAAAAGATTTTAACTGTAACACTGTAAAACTATGTACAATAATGAAGTTATTTCTGCCAAGCTTTTCACAATGTACAGGTTGGTTTTACTTTGCAGTTTTAGGATTAAGTGTTTTTCAGTCAAGAGTTTTGTAAAGCGATTGTGTCAGTCTCATGTGAACTCAGTAATCTGAATGCCATGAGCAGTTTGTAGTTCAAAGCTGATCTATGGATGGTGTTCATCAGCATAGTGGCAATACTTGCTCGGCAGAACATAGCAGTCAATCCAAAGCCGTTTAATGTTTCTGCAGAACCTAGTGGAAGAAGTGTCACGGGACAGTTTTATCCAGTGGTTAGCAGTAACACAATCTAAGCAAATTCATCTTTTCATGGTCCCAGCATCTTTTTGGAGACCTCAAAGGTAATTGTTAAAACGGGTAGAACACTTGAACATTTTAAATGCCATATTCAGCAGATGTTGGTTTGAGGATCACAATCTATTAAATATATCAAAGGTACACAAATTTTGTTCCTACTTACCTGCTTTAGACTCAAACCTGAAAACATGTACAGGAAGTTAGATGAATCGTGCATCTAGAGTTAGTACTGTATTTGAAAGTAGCACTACAGAAAGTTTATGTATATAACAATATTATAGATTTTGAGATAATATTTATACCTTAAGAAAAAATATATTTATATAAATATATTATTTTCTCTTTTTTTAATTTATTTTTTCATTTTCTTATTTTTGGTTTATTTATTTATTTTTTTACTTTTTAAAAATATTTTTTTATGCATTCAATGCACATCCCATCTGTCTTTCTAAACGAGGATTGATCCTCTTACCCCATGTCCGCTCTCTTGGTTATCTTTTTTAGGTGTATAGATTTCATTATGTTTATCATATCTTTTAGGTCTATATAAGTGTATTGAACTCATGACAGGGGTCTACTGAGTGCATCTGAAAGCCTCTAACTAGCAGTGTTTTCAAAGCAAAGACTCATGACCAAACCTTTGGCAGAGTACAGGGAATCATAAGGAAGAAGGGGAGTTAGTCTGATGGGGAAAGGATAGGAGCTCCACAAAGACCAAATATATCTGGGCACAGGGTCTTTTCTGAAACTGACATTCAACCAAGGACCATGTATGGATATAACCTAGAACCTCTGCTCAGATGTAGCCTGTGGTAGCTCAGTAACCAATTGGTTTCCCAAAGTGAGGGGAACAAGGACTATTTCTAACAGGAACTCAATGAAGATACCTGATAAAACAGGATCAGATGAATGGGGGGAGGTCCCCCCTATCAGTGGACTTGGAAAGGGGCACAGTGGTGATGAGGGAGGGAGGGAGGGACTGGGAGGGAATGAGGGTTCGGGGCACGGCTGGGATACAGATTTAATAAAATGTAATAAAAAATATTTTTTATATTAATCACAGGTTATTTAATTTGTATCCCAGCCATAGCCCCCTTTCTCACTCCCTCCTAATCCACTCTCTCCCTCATTTCCTCCCTGCCCCTTTCTAAATGCACTGATTGGGAGGTCCTCTGCCCCATCTATCTGACCCTAGCTTGTCAGGTATCTTCAGGACTGGCTGCAATGTCCTCCTCTGTGGCCTAGCAAGGCTGCTAGTCCCTCAGGAGAGGGGGTTAAAGAGCTCGCTGTTGAGTTCAATGGGGTACAGGGACTAAACAGAACTAAACAGAATTCTCTGTAGAAGAATATCGAATGGCAGAGAAACACTTAAAGAAATGCCCAACATCTTTAGTCTCAGGAAAATGCAAATCAAAATGACCCTGAGATTTCACCATACATGCATCAGAGTAGCTAAGATCAAAAACTCAAATGACAATACATGCTGGAGATGATGTGGAGAAAGGGAAACCTTCCTCCACTGCTGGTGGGAATGTTAACTGGTACAACTGCTTTGGAAATCAATCCGGCCCTTTCTCAGAAAATTAGGAACAGTGTTTCCTCAAGATCCAGCCATACCACTCCTAGGCATATATCCAAAAGATGCTCAAGTACACAACAGGAACATTTGCTCAACCATGTTTGTAGCAGCTTTATTCATAGTAGCCAGAACCTGGAAACAACCCAGATGTCCCTCAATGGAGGAATTGATTCAGAAATTGTGGTACATCACACAATGGAATAATACTCATCAATGAAAAACAAGGAAATCATGAAATTTGCAGGCAAATGGTGGGATCCAGAAAAGATTATCCTGAGTGAGGTATCCCAGGAGCAGAAAGACACACATGGTATATACTCACTTATAAGTGGGTACTAGACCTTTAAGATAGGACAAACATGCTAAAATCTGTACACCTAAAGAAGATAAACAAGAAAGAGGAACAGGGGTAAGATGACCAAGCCTCACTCAGAAAGGCAAACTGGATGAACATCAGAAGAGAGAGAAACCAGGAAAAAGGACAAAAGCCTACCACAGAGGGCCTGTGAAACACTCTACCTAGTAGTGTATCAAAGCAGCTGTTGAGACTTATAACCAAACCTCGGCAGAGTGCAAGGAGTCATATGAAAGAAGTGGGAGTTAGTATGACCTGGAGAAGACAGGAAAACAACAAGGACCAAATATATCAGGGCACAGGGTCTTTTATGATCCTGTTTCTCCAACCAAGGACCATGTATGGATATAACCTAGAACCTCTGCTTGGATATAGCCCATGGTAGCTCAGTATCCAAGTGGGGGTACCCTAGTAAGGAGAATAGGGACTATTCTGCCATAAACTCAATTTTATTCTTTTTCTTTCATTTTTTAAATTAATTACACTTTATTCACCTTGTATCCCCCCATAAGTCCCTCCCTCCTCCCCTCCCAGTCCCACCCTCCCTCACCCATCTTCACACATGCCTCTCCCCAATTCCACTGATAGGGGAGGTCGTCTTTTCCTTCCTTCTGATCCTAGTCTATCAGATCTCATCAGGAGTGGCTGCATTGTCTTCCTCTGTGGCCTGGTAAGGCTGCTCCCCCATCAGGGTGATGTGATCAAAGAGAAGGCAATCAGTTCATGTCAGAGGGAGTTCCTGTTCCCATTACTATGGAACACACTTGGACAACACTGAACTGCCATGGGCTACATCTGTGCAGGGGTTCTAGGTTATCTCTATGCATGGTACTTGGTTGGAGTATGAGTCTCAGGAAAGACCACTGTGCTCAGATTTTTTCATTCTGTTGCTCTCCTTGTCGAGCTCCTGTCCTCTCCAGATCTTACTATTTCCCACTTTTTTCATAAGATTCCATACATTCTGCTCAACAGTTGATCCTATGTCTCTGCATCTACTTTGATAGTCTACTATCTGCCCTATCTACTTTGATAGGGCAGATACTTTCAGAGGCCCTCTGTAGCAGGCTCCTAACTTGTTTCCTGTTTCTCCTTCTTCTAATGTCCATCCTCTTTGCCTTTCGGGATGGGGATTGAGCATTTTTATTATTTACAGTTGATTCACTTTGTATCCCAGCTGTAGCCCCTCCCCCACCCCTTTCAATGTCACCATCCCTCCCCCTTCTTCTCCTATGTCCCTTCCCCAGTCCAATGATAGGGTAGCTCCTCCTCCCCTTCCATCTGACTCTAGTCTATCAGGTGTCATCAGAACTGGCTTCTTTGTCTTCCTCTGTGGACTGGTAAGGCTGTTCCCTATGTAGGAGGAGGTGATCAAAGAGCCAGCCCATGAGTTCATGTCAGAGATGGTCTCTGGTCCTATTATCGAGGTAGGAACCCTCTTGAACACTGAACTGCCATGGGTTACTTCTCTTCAGGTATTCTAATTTATCTCCATGCATGGTCCTTGTTTGGAGTATCAGTCTCAGAAGAGACTTCTGTGGCCTGAATTTATGGTTCTGTTGCTCTCTTTGTGGAGCTCCTGTCCCCTTCAGGTCTTTCTATCTCCCCCTTCTTTCATAATATTCCCTGCACTCTGCCCAAAGTCTCAGCATCTGCTTTTATATGTTGCTAGATAGAGTGTTTCAGAGGCCCTCTGTGGTAGGCTCCTGTCCTGTTCTCTGTTTTCTCCTTCTTCCCATGTCCATCCCATTTGCCTTTCTGAATGAGGATTGAACATCTTATCCAGGGTCCTCCTTCTTGATTAGCTTCTTTAGGTGTACAGATTTCAGTATGTTTATCCTACATTGTATGTTTAATATCATATTATAAGTGAGTATATACCATGTGTGTCTTTCTGCTCCTGGGATGCCTCACTCAGGATGATCTTTTCAAGTTCTCACCATTTGCCTGTAATTATAATGATCTCCTTGTTTTTAACTGTTTAGTATTCCATTGTATAAATGTAACACAATTTCTGTATCCATTCCTCAGATGAGGGACTTCCTGAGTTGTTTCCAGATTCTAGCTATTACAAACATGGTTGAACAAAATGTCCTTATTGTATACTTGAGCATATTTTGGATATATGTGTAGGAGCAGTAAAGCTGGATCTTGAGGTAGCACTTTTCCTAATTTTCTGAGAAAGGGCCAGATTGATTTTCAAAGTGATTGTACAAGTTTACATTCCCACCCGTAATGGAGGAGGGTTCCCCTTTCTCCACATCCTCTCCAGCATGTTTTCTCACTTGAACATTTGATCTTAGACATTCTGATGAATGTGAGGTGAAATCTCATAATTGTTTTGATTTGCATTTCCATGATGACTTAGGACTTTGAGCGTTTAGAGAACAGACCAGCACTCAACACCAAAGCCTCATCTTATGATCTGTGGGCATAAGAAATATTTTCCTTCCCAGGATGCTTGAATACAAAATCAGAGATAACTTCAGAGTTAATGTATTCAGGTTAGAAGCACAGGAATGTCAGGATTAGGTAACAATTACAGTTAAACAAAAGGAACAGCATTTTACTAAATTTCTACATGGGAAGTATATTTCTATAATGTATCAAAAATAAATTTATGCAGATTGAAATATTAAGTCACTGTAAAGTTTTGTTTTTGAAAAGAACATTTCATCCCAAACAAAATCAAACAAACAAATAAGATGATTGTATTTGTAGAAACAAGGACATGAGTCACTGAAATTATTTTTTTTCTAATGCTACACATTGGACACTACCAAATGATCTTCAGAGAACTAGAAAGTGAAGTGAATTTTTTGGTGAATATTTTCTTGATAGTATTTGTGACTAAAACTCTTAATTTTTTTCTACTTCAGTAATAAATTAGGATGCTAGAAAAACCTGGGTTTCAGCATCAACTCTGCCAATAAAAGTAATGAATTCATAAGTAAGCCACTGAAATTTAATTCTAATTTATTTAAGTAAGATTACAAATGCAAGCATACTAAAAACCAGGGGAAATAAGATATTTATGATTTTACATTAAGTGAGAACTACTTGAAATGACTATTATATTCTAGCCATTTTAAACATACATTACCCTTACCACATCCTGATTTCTGCGGTTGACATTGGCTACGATCATTTAGAATAAAATTGTTCATCGAATGCCATTAAAATTGCTTCAGGGCATGAAAACATCTTTTCAACTTCAGATAGAGCAGACAGATATGATATTTTTGTTAACTTTAAGATTTTCATTCTTGTACTGAACTTCCTTATTAATAGAATGTGTTGGCACATATCATCAAAATATGCGGAAATAGGCAAACGCAGGCAAACATTTTTGAGGGGGGGAATCTAGCGTTGTTTTTAGAATTTATTTGTATTTTTATTTATGCTTATGAGTGTTTGTTGGTATACGAGTACCTTGCACGTGGCTACCAGCTGTAGAAGGCAGAAAAGGGTGTCCTATCTATGACGCTCGAGTTTAGGCTGTTGTAAGCTGCCTGACACAGGTGCTAAGCGCTAAATTGGGATCCGCCTGAAATGCACTTTGCGCTGTGATCTGTCTTATCCAGTCTCTTTAGCATCATTCTAACTATACTGTGTGTCTGGTAATTTGTTTGAGTCTATCCATTCATCTAAATATTCATACAAAAATGTTACATTAAGTTTAAGAGAAGCTTATAATAGACATTATATTGTATACTGCCTAGAATTACAATGAAATGAATAGTCAATATATGTGTATGACTTACATGATAATTTTCTACTTTTTAAATTTAAACATTCATTTAAATTTATAACTTTTTGAAAATTAGCTTTCTAACCTAGTTGGCCATGCACCATATCTATATTCACCAGGACTTTTATTATTATAGGAAATAAATCACACTCATGAAATGGCATTATATCATTACTGGTGGATTGATTGTGCTTTGGATATCTTGATAATTTAATTGAATTTTTGGTTTATTTTTTAAGAGTATGTCGAGAGTCTTTCTTGTCTATGTTGACTTTTTGTAAGCAATGAGAAATAGGCATCTCAATGATTTAACAAACTTTAAATGCGTGCAGATTACAAATGACTTAAATAAATGCTGAGAGTTTAAAACCTTGATACAAGTAAGTAAAAATCAGTAGGTTTGAGATAAGATCAAGGGACAATGGACCTTCCTCTTTCCCATTGATAATTATTATACATAAACTATTACATTTGGTTGTATAGCATATTTTATTTTTAGCAGCTTTCAAATTACATGTGTATGTGCTGCATGCACCTTTGAATTCTGAGTTCCTCTGTGTGAAGTTCTCCTGAGACAACCAACATTTTTCTTTCTACTCCTCAAATAGCTTTCTCCTCATTTGATAACTCTTAAGGTCTACATGTTCCGTAGTCCTTTTCCCCCTGTAAAACTTCAGTAATTTCTAGCTCTATGCTTTAAATCACATGGTTACCTAAAATAGAAAAATTAGTAGTCATACAACTTCTCATTTTCCTTAAATTAACAAGTTTTTTCTCTAGGTATCAATATTTATGTTTTTAGTAAATTGAAAATTAAAAATAATTAACTATGAAAGGGCTACTACTTACATAACTGAATGAAACAATAATAATCATATTTTTATTATTATATCTACAGAACTACAGTTGCTAAAGTGATCAAGAGATTAGACAATTCTTTGAATAGAAAACAATTTGAGAGCACCTCACTAAGCAAACTAATTAAAAATAAAATTAGTTTCCATAGAGGTAGGTACAGAACTCATATCATTTTATATTCAGTATTGGACAGCCACTTCTTCTGAAAGACAGGTAACATGGTATAGTTTGCATTAAGCTCTTTGTTTTGTCCATTTCAAAGGGTTATTAGCACTCCCAGGAGAATATCCCTTTCTAAGTATGTAAAGACCTGTAGAGTTTAGCAAGTACCAATTTCTTTACTTTTTTATATACATACTTCTTTATTACTTTATGAGAATTTCATATGTGCATGCAGTTTACTTTGATCAGGCTCATCCCTATATTCTCCCTCCATCTCCTTCCAGATCTACCTTTCTAACTTTTAATCTCTTGCCTACCGCATTTTCTACCTTAGTCTAAGTGAAGTCACTAGTTGCTTATGTTATGTATTTCCTGTCAAAACACAATTCTTACTGATATTTTCCTTTATGCCCTAAAGTTGTATCAGATAGCCCTTTGACGACCTTTAAGATCACATAGTATATCCCCAAGAAATTCCAGAATAACTCAGAATGACAAATCAAAACTCCACTACAGCTAAGCCATGCATGTAGAACCAAGTCTCACTTCTTTGTGTTATGTCAGTTCCTGATTCTTTTATATTTGTTTCTCTCTTATCATGTTTCCAAGACCTACCTAACGCACTACTTGTGAAGCAGTACAATTTTTTTTTTAGATTTTCGGTGAAAAATTAACATGTGATATTTATCAAGACATTAAATTGAGAGAGGTGATGGATGGGTTCATGCATATAATGAGGGGAATGGGAGAAAGTGGGGTAGTTAATGTATCAGGCAACAATCTATTGTACTCCAGCTTCTATTACATGTTTAAGGCCAATCTGTACAGCCAATTATTCCTGATTATTTATTTCCCCTAAATTTTCCCTGATCAGTTCATGTTACAAAGTAGTAGCATGTGAGAAACCAAACTATCTAATAATGTGCTGTCTAGATTTTATGTCAAATTGACACGGGCTGGAGTGATTTTAAAAGAATGATCCTCAATTCAGAAAATGCCCCCAGCAGATTTTGATGTTGACTATAATTTGGGAGAGTTTTATGGTCAAAGATTGATGAGAGCGGACTCATCCCAAAGCAGCAGTGCCACTTCTGTTTGGGTGGTTCAGGAGGAGGCAAGCCATGAGGGTCATGACAGTAGTCAGCACCCCTCCGTTAACTCAGCTTCAGTTCTTGCCTCCAGGTTTTGGATTTCTGTTGCAAACCTGGCAACCTTTAATGATGGTTTCTGATTTGGAACTGTAAGCGGAAATAAACCCTTTCCTCCCAAAGTTGTCTTTGGCCGTTTAATGAAAACAATAGACTCTAAGACAAATAATACACAATAATTAAAATCTAAACTCTACTAAAAGCTAAAGCATTATAGATTGTGAGTAGAAGTATAGATTCATTTAGTCAATATGGAAAGCAGCATTAAAGTTCCCCAATACTTTAAAATGTAACTTCAGTAATAGCTAACAAATCCACTAATTGATTATACCCAATGAAAACAAATGTTTGTTTTCATTCTTTTTTATTGCTATACTAATATCTAAAGGAAGAAAAAATGGAGTCCATAATATAGGATTAGCATACTAAAATCTGTACATCTAAAGAAGCTAAGCAAGAAGGAAGACCCTGGATAAGATGATCAGTCTTCATTCAGAATGGCAAGTGAGACAGACATCAAAAGAAGGAGAAAGCAGGGAACAGGAGCCTACCACAGAGGGCCTCTGGAAGACTCTACCCAGCAGGGAATGGAAGCAGATGCTGAGATTCATAGCCAATCTTTGGGCAGAGTGAGGGAAACCTATGAAAGAAAGGAGAGATGAAAGATCTGTAGGGGAAAGGAGCTCCACCAGGAGAGCAATAGAACCAAAATATCTGGGCACAGAGCTCTTTTCTGAGACTGGTACTCTAACCAAGGACCATGCATGAATATAACCTAGAACTCCTGCAAAATGTAGTCCATGCAGCTCAGTGTCCAAGTAGATTCTCTAGTAAGGGGAACAGGGTCTGTCTCTGACATGAACTCAGTGGCTGGCTCTTTGATCACTTCCCCCTAGGGTGGGGGGAGCCTTACCAGACCACAGAGGAGGATAACGCAGCCAGTCCTGATGAGACCTGATAGGCTAGGGTCAGATGGAAAGCGAGGAGGACCTCCGCTATCACTGGGATCGGGAGGGGTAAGGAAGGATAAAAAGGATGGAGAGTAGGATTGGAAGGGGACAGATGAGGGAGAGGGCTACAACTGGTATACAAAGTGAATAAATTGTAATTAATAAAGAGTAAATAAATTTTAAAATTTTAATGCATAACGAAAATGTGGCAATGTCCACATGAAATACTATTAACATATGAAAGGGCAGTATCCTGGCATTTGTAGTGATACAGAACTCGAGATCACTGAGTTAGCTAAGTGTAGTAAAACAAGAACTCTATGATCCCACTTGTATGGGGAATCTAAAAAAAGTGGCCTTCATAAAAGTTGAGAGTATAAAGTGATTCATAACTGTTAAGGGAGCAAGGAAAATGTATACGTGAAAAAGAATAGATTTGCTTAATTACATTTACAAATATTTCAAGAAGCTCTGATTTTTTATTGTAAACCAGGGGGAAGGTTTTTCGATATAATGCTCTAAATAATTCTAAAAGCTTAAATATGATAATCTGAGTTTTCACTAGAACAAAATGATTACTATTTTGAGAGACAAATTATGTGTAACTTTATTGAAATATTAATAAATATGTGTACCTACTCAAGCGTGTCATGTCATCTATTTTATTTTTATTTACTTTGTATCCCCCCTCTAGTTCACTCCCTCCTCCCCTCCCTTCCTCCCTCTTCTCCACACACTCCCCTCCCCAAGTCCACTGGTAGGGGAGGGTTTCTTTTTCTTCCTTCTGATCCTAGTCTGTTAGGTCTCATCAGGAGTGGCTGCATTGTCTTACTCTGTGACCTGGTAAGGCTGATTCCCCCTCAGGGGGAGGTGATCAAAGAGCAGGCCAATCAGTTCATGTCAGAAGCAGTCCCTGTTCCCATTACTATGGAATCCACTTGGACACTGAACTGCCATGTGCTACATCTGTGCAGAGGTTATCTCCATTCCTGGTACTTAGTTGGAGTATGAGTCTCTGGGAAGACTCCTGTGCTCAAATTTTTTGGTTCTGTTGCTCTCTTTGTCGAGCTCCTGTCCTCTCCAGCTCTTACTATTATTTCCCACTTCTTTCATAAGATTTCCTGCATTCTGCCCAAAGTTTGGCCAAAAGTCTCAACATCTGCTTTGATAGTCTGCAGGGCAGAGCCTTTTAGAGGCCCTCTGTGGGAGGCTCCTAAATTGTTTCCTGTTTTCTTGTTCTTCTGGTGTCCATTCTCTTTGCCTTTTGAGTGGGGATTGAGCATTTTAACCAGAGTCCTCCCTCATTGATGAGTTTCTTTAGGTGTACAGAGTTTAGTAGGTTTATCCTATATTATATGTCTATTTGAGTAAGTATATACCATGTGCATCTTTCTGCTTCTGGGATAGCTCATTCAGGATGATCCTTTCCAGTTCCCACCATTTACCTGCAAATTTCATGATTTCCTTGTTTTCATTGCTGAGTAATATTCCTTTGTGTAGATGTACCACAATTTCTGTATCCATTCTTCAGTTGAGGGGCATCTGGGTTGTTTCTAGCTTCTGGCTATTACAAATAAAGCTGCTATAAACATGGTTGAGCAAATGTCCTGATTGTATACTTGAGCCTCTTTTGGATATATGCCTAGGAGTTGTGTAGCTGGATCTTGAGGAATTGCTATTCCTAGTTGTCTGTGAAAGTGCCAGATTGATTTCCAGAGTGGTTGTACAAGTTTACATTCCCACCAGCAGTGGAAGAGTGTTCCCCTTTCTCTACAACCTCTCCAGCATGTGTTGTCACTTGAGGTTTTGTTCTTGGCCATTCTGATGGGTGTAAGATGAAATCTCAGGGTCGTTTTGATTTGCATTTCCCTGATGGCTAATGAGGTTGAGCATTTCTTTAAGTGTTTCTCTGCCATTTGATATTCCTCTATCTCGAATTCTCTGTTTAGCTCTGTACCCCATTTTTTAATTGGATTACTTGATTTGTTGCTTTTCAACTTCTTTAGTTCTTTATATGAACTGGATATTAGCCCTCTGTCAGATAGAGGGTTGGTGAAGATTCTTTCCCAATCTGTAGGCAGTCATTCTGTTTTGAGGACTATGTCCTTTGCTTTACAGAAGCTTTTCAGTTTCATGAGGTTCCATTTATTGATTTTTGCTCTTAGAGCCTGTGCTGTTGGTGTTCTGTTTAGGAAGTTGTCTCCTGTACCAATGAGTTCTAGAGTCTTCCCCACTGTTTCTTCTAACCGATTTAATGTGTCTGGTTTTATGTTGAGGTCTTTGATCCACTTGGACTTTAGTTTTGTGCAGGGTGATAAGAAGAGCTCACTCCAATTCTCTTCAAACTATTCCACAAAATAGAAACAGAAGGAACACTAAGTAACTCATTCTATGAAGCCACAGTCACTTTGGTACCTAACCTTCACAAAGACCCAGCAAAGAAAGAGAATTTCAGTCCAGTCTCCCTTATGAACATTGATGCAAAAATACACAACAAAATACTTGAATACAAGAACACATCAAAGATATCATCCACTATGACCAAGTACGCTTCATCCCAGGTATGCTGGGGTGGTTCAGTATACGGAAATCCATCAATGTGATCTGACATATTAACAAACTGAAAGAAGAAAACCACATGATAATCTCCCTAGATGCTGAAAAAGCATTTGACAAAATTCAACAACCATTCATGCTTAAAGTCTTGGAGAGATCAGTGATACAAGGCACATATCTAAACACAGTAAAGGCGATATACAGCAAGCCTATAGCCAACATCAAACTAAACAGAGAGAAACTTAAAGCAATCCCACTGAAGTCAGGGACAAGGCAAGGCTGCCCACTGTCTCCATATCTTTTCAACATAGTTCTAGAATTCCTTGCTAGAGCAATAAGATAATTGAAGGAGATCCAGGGGCTACAAATTGGAAAGGAAGAAGTCAAATTATCACTATTTGCAAATGATATGATAGTATACCTGACTGACCCCAAAAATTTTATCAAGGAACTCCTACAGCTGATAAACACTTTCAGCAAATTGGCAGAATACAAAATTAACTAAAAAAAAAAATCAGTAGCCCTCCTGTATACAAAAGACAAAAGGGATGAGAAAGAAATTAGAGAAACAACATCCTTCACAATAGTCACAAAAGACATAAAGTACCTTGGTGTAACCCTAACCAAGGAAGTCAAAGACTTGTATGAAAAAAATTTCCAGTCTCTGAAGAAAGAATTACAAGAAGATATCAGAAGATAGAAAGATCTCCCATGCTCATGTATTGGCAAGATCAACATAGTAAAAATGTCCATCTTACCAAAAGCAATCAATCTACAGATTCAATGCAATTCCCATCAAATTACCAACACAATTCTTTACAGACCTTGAAAGAAAAATTCTCAACTTCATATGGAATAACAAGAAGCCCAGAATTTCTAAAACAATGCTCTACAATAAAAGATCTTCTGGAGGTATCTCCATCCCTAATCTTAAGCTGTACTATAGAGCAACAGTAATAAATACTGCATGGTACTGGCATAGAAACAGAATGGTGGATCAATGGAACCGAATAGAAGACCCAGAAATAAACCAGCACACTATGGACACCTGATCTTTGACAAAGATGCCAAAACCACACAGTGGAAAAAGATAGCATCTTCAAAAAATGGTGCTGGTCTAACTGGATGTCTACATGCAGAAAAATGCAAATAGATCCATACTTATAACCCTGCACAAAACTAAACTGTCATGTCATTTTATTAACAATCTCAGATTACTTGTTTTAATGCATCATATGTGATACATTTTAAGAAGATTTTTTTTCTCCTGTAATTACATATGGACTGACAAAAGCTGGAATAGAATGATGAAACAGATATGTTAGTTCTCCTTTGTCTCTCATTGTGGTTCTTCTTTCTCTTTGTTTCTATGTTTTTGATTTCTTTTTTAAGGGTGATAGAATATGAAGATAGAGAACAACGGCCCAGAGCTTTGTACCTGACCTCAAACTTGGTGTTCAGCCTCCTCTCCAAAGACTGAATAGCTTAAATTTACTTAATTCCAAGCTACACAATTCTGAACATTTTAAGGAGTTATATACAAATGAAAGGGTGTGTTATATTAAGTACTTGATAATGATTTCTGGTTTTGCTCATTCTGTCTTTAAATAATATTTTGCCTTCTGTTACTTGGTCTGGGCAACTATTCTTGAATTTCCTTCCTAAATTTTTTTTTGGGAGGAGAATTCCATCTTGAGGACTCCATGCTATGTCTCTCTTTATAGTCTCCTCTTCTCATTCATGCCAATCTTTTACCTTTGCAACATTGTTAAAAGAAATGCAGCCATTTACCAAATTTTAGCCATCTGTATTATTTGACAGCCTCTGGGTGTTTATCTCAGAAGACTAAGTGTAGTCCCTCTGTCTTTGAGCCTCTTGGAGTACTTTGACACCCTGCTCAAAGCTTTTCTAAGTTGTGAGCAAATTGCATACTCACTTCCATTCTTTTAGCAGTGAAAGTCTCTAATTTTTCACCCCAGTTTTTTTTTTTGTATAGTTCTCTTATTCATGCCTTGTTTGTCAGTTTAAGGTGATAGTCCTCTCACAATTTTGTACCTATTTTTATATTGTGAGAGCTTGCTTATTGTCTGCCTCTAAATTCAAGCACAGTTTCTTCACAACCTCATTTTAATATATACATATATATACATATTCATATTCACTTATATACATAGACAAACATGCATATACATAAATCAAATATTAAGATACAGACATAGAAAGAAAATTATATACAGAAGAAATCACTGGGAATGGAATCATACAAAGATTAGTTTAGCTGCTACTATGATATGTGACAAATGCTCTTTTCTTCAAAATGGAAATACAAAATTATTTGCATTTGTTTCTCTTGTTTTTATTTGAAGTATATTCTATTTGAAGCCCTAAAATGATTAACTAGTGGCTAGAATACCATACCACAAAATGTCACTTTTCATAGGTATCTTCAAGTTAATGTCCTTTTTGATTAATATACATGAAAATAGAAAATATTTAATGATTATGCTATGGATATGATACTTGTTTAAAAATGTTCAAAATGTTGACTGTGTGTTCTCCCATTACTCCGATTTCATAATAAATGACCAATACAGTGATAAAATCACAATTCAAGTTATACTGGCAAGTTCAAATATATAGTTAAAAAGAGGGCTTAAAATAAAATATTGACTTGATTGATACTACCCTCAAATCAATCAATATTACCAAATTTAATAAACTACAGTATATTAAATCAATTCAAGTTTCCATGTCCTATATAATGTTGGAGGTAAATATTCATATAAAGACCTTCCAATGACAAGTTTCATACAGATGTATTTAGTGATTAATAAAAGCCTTGGTAGAGTTTGTGAGACTGAGTGCTTTCACTAAAGAATCAATGCAGAAAATATCTGAAACTTTGATTCAAATAATATAGAAGACAATCTATTCTAGTAGAAAAGATAAATGTTGCTACCATTGAAAAAAGTTTTTCATTGGAGGTGTGAAATTTCCCTCTAGAACACTATTTCTCATTTATTTTGTAAGCTATTGTTGAAACTTAGGCTTGTTGAATCTTCTCTTAGTAATTATATTTGTATCTATTTCTTATTCATCTATCACAGTCTTGTTCTCTACCTTCTCTTGGTTTGCACCATTACAAAACAGACAAAGATCTTCATTTCTCTAAGCAATATCTTTCACAAAGAAGATAAATTGTAATTAAGGAATCTTTCCCACCAATTATTTTCTATCTGCATTTTTAACAGAAGCAGTAATAGTGAAATTCTGTCATCTATCTATCTATCATCTATCTATCTATCTATCCTCTATCAACCAATCTATCATCTATATACATCAACTTATAATCTATCAATCTATATATCATTTATTTATATCTAGCAATCTATCATCTATAGCAATCACCTATTTATCTATCATCTATCAATCTATATATCATCTGTGTATCTATATCTAGCATCTATCTTAATTTTCTATCTATCTATCTATCTATCTATCTATCTATCTATCTATCATATATCTGTCTATCATTCATCATGTGTCCCTATCTATCCATTTATTGTCTATCATATCTCTATCTTCCTACCTATTTATCAGTATATCTAAATCGTTGTATTTCCCTTTATTTGAGACTACACAACTTTAAACATAAACAATTTATCAAGAGGCTCTGTGAGGGATGGAACTTTCAAGATAGGGAAGATAGAACATAGTGATAAACTGTGGGGAAGAAAAATAATAGAACAAAAAGATTTAAATGGGGCTGGTGAAGGGAGAGCAGAATAAAAGTGAGAACTCATGAATTGCCACTCAAGTCTTTCTGAAAATGTCATATGCAAAACTCCGACTATAGAAGTTTCACAATATAATCATATACATATAAAAATGTTAAAATTTTTGGATTTGCCTTCCAATATGGTATCAACCCCTACCAGCCCTCATATTCTAACAAATAAAAAGCCCCACTGTCAAGAATAAGATATTTCAATTGGAGTTTCCAGCCAGTGAGATCCCCCAAATACCACAGTCTTCTGCCATTGTCTTTGTTTACTCTCCAGAACTTAATGGCAAGATCCTACTATGGAAGACACCTCACACTAGAGTAGCTTTCTTTTGTCCCAGGCTCCTATCCTGTTCCCTATTTTCTCCCTCTTCCAATGTCCATCCTGTTTGCCTTTCTTAATGAAGATTGAACATCTTACCCAGGGTCCTCGTTCTTGCTTAGCTTCTTTGGGTGTACAGATTTTAGTATGATTTTCCTATACTACATGTCGAATATCATTCATAATTGAGTCTATACCATGTGTAGGTCTTTCTGCTTCTGGGATACCTCACTCAGGATGATCTTTTCTACTTCTCACCATTTGCCTGCAAATTTCACGATTTCCTTGTTTTTAATTGCTGAGTAGTATTCCGTTGTGTAAATGTACCACAATTTCTGTATCCATTCCTCAACTGGGGGACATCTGTGTTGTTTCCAGATTCTGGCTATTATGAATAAATTTGCTACTAACATGGTTGAGCCAATGTCCTTGTTGTATACTTGAGCATATTTTAGATAGATGTCTAGGAATGGTACAGCTGGATCTTGAGTTAGCACTACTCCTAATTCTCTGAGAAAGCACCAGATTTATTTCCAAAGTTGTTGTAAAAGTTCACATTCCCACCAACATCCTCTCCAGCATGTGTTGCCATTTGAGTTTTTATCTTAGCTATTCTGGTAGATACAATGTGAAATCTCACGGTCATTTTGATTTACATTTCCCTGATGACTAAGGACATTTAAGTATACATATTAAATATGAACAATATGGTTCTGTAAAAAAAAAACTCTGCATACTACACTTGTGTATATGCTAAAGTGAATAGAAAAGAGTATGAGCCCTCTTAGTCGCTATTTTATTTCTATGAAGAGACATAATGACCAAGAAAACTCTTATAACATAAAGCATTTAATTGAAAGCTTGCTTACAATTTCAGAGATTTAGTCTGTTATCATCATTGCATGGAAGAAAGCAACATGTAGGCACATGCTGAAGCAGTAACTGAGAGCTGCATTCTAATATGTAGGTAGAGAAAGGGACCCAGAAATCAAATATCCCAAAAGTCTTAGGAAGCTTTTGAAATGTATCTGATGTAGAAGGCTTCTCCCTCTACAGGTTAAATAACAGTAGAATTGCTAGAGTTGCTATAGAGGTTTGAGTTGCCTGAAAGAGATAGTCTTAGATCTGCCAACATACCTACAATTTCATTCACAGAGCTCCAAGTTTCCATCTTTCATGAAACCCATGTTTCAGTGGGCTTTGTGATATTCAGTTGTCTTTGTATTGTTCTTCCCAAACACAATTCCTCATCCATATTACCAGAATAAGGCCAATACACTCATGGGTTCAATAAGTTGTACTTTGGCTATATCCATATTTTGGTCTTTCCTAGGTTCCCAGTCAGTGATGAGTAGACCTTTGGTCATGTCTCTCCAGAAATAGTGTCACACAACTAATGGTGAAGTCATAGGTACACAACGTTTTTACATAGCTCACATAAAAAAGGAGCAAAAATAGAGATATTGTTTTACAAAGTTATCACAAAATAAATTTGGATTTTATTTTAGATCCTGACAAAGCTGATTTCAAAATAATGATGATTATCCAGGAAGACAAAATAATCTTTAATAAAGGGACCTTCATAGGAAGGCAGACAAACTTTATTTTTTCTCTCTCAGAGACATGAGACAAAAGCTGAGCTGAAAGGGAAATATACACAACACTGTCAGAGCTAGAAACTCTAACAATCCTGTCAGTAATTGTTAGATGAAGCAAGCAGCATGTCTGAAGGAGTACACATCACTTGAATAGCCCTGTCAGTCAAACTTGTCTAAGTGAAACTTATGGAATATATCATCCCACACAGAAACATACATATTCTTCTATTAGCCTTGCCTGGAACATTTACTAAGGTAGACAAAATCCTGGGCCATTTAAAATAGCTTTGTACCTTTTGCAGGGTTTATTATGCCATGTATATTCTCAAAACAAAACAAAATTCAGCTAGACATAAATGAAGAAAAATAATCAGATGATGCCCCAGGCACTTGCAAATTAGATAAAAGTTATAAATAATGTATATTATTTATATTTGTATTTAATGTAGTTAAATATTTTTTAAAAATCAAATTGCTCTTAAGTAATGAAATTCAATTCATCAAAATTTTTGGTTTTAAAAAAGTAATACAGAGAAAAAGTTTACCATTAAAATAAAATAATTACACAATATAAAATCTATAAAATATTCAAAAAGGATTGACTAAGTAAGTCAATAGGACTGTTATGCCAGGCATAGTGGCACAAATATATAGTTCCAGCATTTATAAGGTTGAAGAAAGAGGATTTTTGTCAGTTCAAACTCAGCCAGATATACATAGTCAGTCTGACAAACCAGGGCTAGTTACGGAAAGGTTGTCTCAAAGAGCCGACAAATACACACAAACACACACAGACACAAGGGAATAATAGACAATTTGTGCAAGCAAATCTCAGTAATTTATATAATATTCTGTGTTAACAGTATGATTCTTGATGGTCTTTTCAGCCTTTCATATACTTAATTTACCTCCCTCTTTCTTCTGTGTTTACAACTCTCCTTCTTCCCTGTGGCATTTCCATCTCTCCCATTTCCCCATCAGGTCAATGGGATCCTGTCATTCTTCTTTACCTTCTTTCTGCCATCTTCTGTGTTTATATCCCTCCCCAAGAAGCCTCTTTTTCCTTTTCCCTGATTAAATAACTTGTACTCTGATATTCCTCTCTCTATTAATTCCAAAACCTTCCATTATTACATTTTTACTTTCCTTCTTTATATACTCTAATCTGAAGATTCAGACATAAGATATTTGAATAAAGAGAGAACATGCGATGTTTGCTTTTTGGGTCTGGAACATGTAACTCAGTGTGAACTTTTCTAGATCCATACATTTACCTGCAAAATTCATGACTTTGATTTTCTTTACCACTGAATACTATTCTATAGTGTGTATGTACCACATATCCACAGTGCTGAAATTTTTTATGCACACTACTCAGGGACAAAACTAAATGAATCTTACCAAACTGTGCGCACTGTAAAGTACATTAACAACTGGTATGGCAAAATATTACCTAAATTTTATTCAACTTTGGTAATTTGAATCTGTCAAGAAAATAGTTCACTTCACTAAGATTTTCAAACTTACAGGCTTTTGAAGTAAGGCCTAGTAATTCTTTGGATTTCCTCGGGGTCTGTCGTTATTATTAGAATTTTGCTGCAAAGTTACACAGTAGGTTCACAACTCATGCCACGTGACTGGTTCCACATGGAAGGTTTTATTAGGGGAAGGGGGAAATGGTTACAAAGACATTTCTGGGCAGGGTAAGAGAGAGACAGAGGAGGTGGTGCAGAGTTTTCTTAGAAGGTGACCCAGAGCATGCACAGGTGGTTTCAGGTGCTCTGCAGGTCCATAGGTGGCTTCATAGATGCCCGATATCCCATTTGTCAGGTCCCTTGGTGCTTGCCTTAGAGACGTCCACTTATGGATCCTAACATTCCTCCCTTTTTGTTTTATTAAAAAGTGAGGGGCATGAGTCTTTGTATCTGCTTTGAAAACACTGCTAGTTAGAGTCTTTCAGATGCACTCAGTAGACTCCTGTCATGCGTTCAATGCACATCCCATCTGTCTTTCTAAACGAGGATTGATCATCTTACGCCATGTCCGCTCTCTTGATTATCTTTTTTAGGTGTATAGATTTCATTATGTTTATCATCTCTTATAGGTCTTTATAAGTGAGTATATACCGTGTTTGTCTTTTTCCTTCTGCCCAAACCTTCGGCAGAGTACAGGGAATCATAGGAAAGAAGGGGAGGTAGTATGATGGGGAAAGGATAAGAGCTCCCCAAGGACCAAATATATCTGGGCACAGGGTCTTTTCTGAGACTGACATTCAACCAAGGACCATGTATGGATATAACCTAGAACCTTTGCTCAGATGTAGCCTGTGGTAGCTCAGTAACCAATTGGTTTCCCATAGTGAGGGGACAAGGACTATTTCTAACAGGAACTCAATGACTGGCTCTTTGACCTCCCCACCCCCGAAGGGAGGAGCAGTCCTGTTAGGCCACAGAGGAGGGCTTTGAAGCCAGTCCTGAAGATACCTGATAAAACAGGATTGGATGAATGGGGAGGAGGTCCCCCCTATCAGTAGACTTGGAAAGGGGCACCGTGGAGATGAGGGAGGGAGGGTGGGATTGGGAGGGAATGAGGGAGCGGGATACGGCTGGGATACAGAGTTAATAAAATGTAACTGATAAGAAAAAAATAAAATTAAAAAAAAGACATTCATATTATGTAACCAGCCAAAAAAAAAAAAAAAAGAATAATAGGATTTTGTTAAAATGAAAAGAAAAGTGAGGGGCTAGGAAGGGGCTGATGGTGGGGAGTGGGGAGGGCATAGGGGCAACCTTTGCTTTTCAAACTACTTCCTGATGATTAGAGACCTTGTCATTCTCGGGGTATAGCTGGTCCCCACTATCAGGGTTGATTGGAAGGTCATTGTAGTCTGGTTTGGTTAGAGAATTTTTGCATTTATTGTTGGAGGAATGTAGAGAAGAAGCTAATAAAGCAGGGTGTAAAAAGGGAAAGCAGAAAAATGAGCAGAAGAGGTTTGAGGAAGGGCAGAATCCATTTCCATTTGGGGTTCTCAAAGGCTCAAGAGCTATTTGAGCTCAAAAGGCCTTGAGCTATTTCCTTTGCTTTTGTTGATTTGTCTGGAGGTGTTGGAACTTGTCTTTTACTATGCGCAACTGGTTGACATAAAAACAGCATTCCTCCTGGAGGAAGATACAAAGGCCACCTTCTTTAGCTTTGAGGAGATCCAATCCTCATCCATTTTGAAGAATTACTGCTGCCAGTGAGTCAATCTGTCCTTGGAGGGTTAGTATTGTCTGAGCCACTTGCTGGAGGTCCTGGATGAACTGGGAAGAAAGCTGATAATGCAAGGTTAGTGAAGTGGCTAGTCCTACTGTCCCATTCCCAACAGCTGCTATGATTCCTGCAACAGCCAAGAGGGGCAAGATTTGAATTGCCCTCCTATCCTGTTGGGCAGCTATTGACCAGGATTAGTAGGGGCTTCTTTTCATTTATCACTCCCAGCTCTGGGGAGTGGGGAGGAAGAGGAACACCAGAGTGTAAACTTCTGAATAACCAGCAGGCAGACAATGGTAGAATTGAGTACCATAAATAATTGAGGTATTATTAGCAGTAGGGCATTGGGATTGAGATGAGTTATCAAGGTTTATAGTTTTATTACAGTCTAAATACCTTAGCATTCCTACAGAGTTTGTCCCAGATGTCTTGAAACAGCTTTCCATGCCAAAGAGAGTGATATGAAAAAAGGTAGGGGGTTGTGGCAGCATCAGAATCAGGGCAGTGAATGGTGAAGTAAGGTTACTTGACAGAGTCACTGGAGAAGTGTCAGGGGTAGTTCTGAGTTGGTCCCAAGTGGGACAGAGAGCCAGCAAGCTTTAAAATGGCCCAGTTGGATTACATTAAGGATCTTGTAGGATGAGGTTAGATTCTGAAACAGGGGAAGAAATGACAGGTTTGCATTATTTAGGAGGGAGGATGTTAGAGAGGCAATGACCTTAGAGGAGTGTGTAATTACCTTCTCTATTTCTCATGGATTGGGTAATTTGGGCATATTTTCTCTGGATATAGATGGTACTTGTTGGTAAATTGGGTGTGTAGCAGTGGTAAAGTTTTCCAACCACACCTATTTCCCATCTGGGATCCCAAGGGTTTCAGATGAATAAGTAGAGAGTCTTTTTATACAGGTGAAGGAGCTTCTTCTGTGCTGATACATAGATTAGGCAAGACAAGTATGGGCAGCCTCCATATCTGTCTGGCCATTTTTTGCAATAATCTTTTGTTTGATCAAAGAGGAAGCAACCAAATATTCTGTCAAATAAGAGAGGAGGGATATATGTGTGGGTGATGGCTATTTCAATCAGCTCCTGACAGCTTCCCATAGAGCAATTTCCTGATTCTATTTGGAGAGACTGTTTTTTGTCAATGATGGTTTCTTGAACATCGAATCACTATATGTAAGGATTACCTTGGACAGAAACAGACAAGAGGGAGAGAAAGAAAAAATACATATCCAACCCAAAAGGGTCAAACACCCTCATTTCTGTAGCAAGGCCTCATTTCTCTGGAAAAAGAAGCAAGGTGCTTGATCTTGGAGTCTTCTGGAGCTTGAGGGAGCTGGGTCCTGTTGGAGTTAATATGTAGGGAGGGACATTACCTTGAAGAAGGGAGGTAAAAGGCTTGAGGTGAGAAAGATGAATTCAGTGAGGGAAGCCCGCAAGCTTAGAAGCTTTTGGGGGGAGGGGGGCGGTCACAAGAATCATCTTGCAAGAACCCTGCTATTTAGGAGAAAAAGATGAAGGGCTTTGGTCTGGAGGGGAGAGAAGGACCTGGTCTCTGATGTTAATAGTAGATGGACAGGGCTTAATGTGTGGCTGTGGTAAAGAGTGGTCAGTAAAATTCCATAGACAGGAACAGAGATGACAGAGTAAGGGAGTAAGTAGGTAGTCAGAGAGAGGCAAGGATTTATCTGAAAGACCAGGAGTTAGGACTGGTCTTCCATTAATGAGCTCAAAGGGCAAGATGGATAGATGATTTTAGGGGAGAGATCATACCCTGAAAAGGGTCAGGGGGAGAGTTTTACCCAGTAGAGGTGAAGCTCTTGTGATTTTTTTTTTTTTTTTTTTTTTTGGTAAAAATTGCTTCAAGTTCCAGTTATTTTTTAATTAATTAATTTTTTATTAATTACAATTTTGTATCTCAGCTGTAGCCCCCTCCCTCCCAATCCTACCCTCCCTTCTTCTTCTGTTCCCCCCATACCCCTCTCCCAGTCCACTGATAGGGGAGGTCCTCCTCCCCTTTCATCTGACCCTAGCCTATTAGGTCTCATCAGGACCTTCCTCTGTGGCCTGGTAAGCCTTTGGTCCCCACCCCACTCCCCCCATCTCTGCCTCAGGAGGAAGTGATCAAAGAGCCAGCCATGGAGTTAATGGACAAGAGCTCTACAAGGAGAGCAACAGAACTAAAAAATCTGGGCATAGAGGTCTTTTCTTGTGTTAGTTTAACAAGAGTATTTGTTAAGGATCATTCTATCTTTCCTGAGAACCGGAGATTGTATGGGATATAAAAATATCAAGAAATATTAAGGGCTTAAATAAAGTCTAGGAAACCTTAAGTCTATTATTTGGCTGTAGGGAGGTGGGGATTCCAAAATGTGGGATAATCTCAAGGAGAATGAAATCAGAAACTGTCTGAGCTCTTTTGTTAGTACTGGGGAATGCCTCCACCCTTCCTGAGAATGTGTCCACCAAGACCAGGCGGTACCAGACACATCTGCTGGCATGTGAGTAAAATGAAGTTGCCAGTCAGTCCCAGAGAGAGAGAGAGCCCCTAGCCTGGTGCGTAGGGAAAGCTTCCTTTTTGAGTCTGTTTGCTTGGAAAACTGTCTTCCAGCCCTTTACTTTCAGGTAACATCTATCTTTGTGAATGAGGTGTGTTTCTTGAACACAGGAGAGTGATGGGTTCTGTGTTCTGTTAGACTGATTCTATTAGACTGTATCTTTTTATTAGAGAGTTGAATCCATTGACGTTGATAGATATTAATGATCAGTGACTGTTAGTTTCTTGTATTTTTGACCTTGGTTGCAGGAGTATGCTTGTGCCCTTGTCAACTTTTGCTTTGGCTGTAGTGAAGTTATTGTTATCTTGTGATTTTTTTTTGGGGGGGGGGTATCATGAACCTCCTCAGTTGGGAGTTTTCCTCTAGCATCTTGTGTAGGGCTGAGTTTAAATTTGGTTCTGTCATAGAATATATTTTTTTTCTCCATATACAGCAACTGAAATTTTGCTGGGTATAGTAATCTGGACAGACATCTATGATCTCTAGGGCTTGCAAAACTTCTGTCCAGGTCCTTCTGGCTTTTATGGTTTCTGCTGAGAAGTCAGGTATAATTCTGATAGGTTAGCCATTATGTTACTGGGCCCTTTTTCATCGCAACTTTTAATATTTTTTCTTTGTTCTGCACATTTGATTATCATGTGGTGGGATTTTTTTTCCTTCTCGTCTAATCTATTTGGTATTCTGAAGGCCTCTTGTATGCTTATAGGTATCTCTTTGTTAATACTGGGGAAATTTTCTTCTATGATTTTGCTGAAAATATTTTCTGGTCCTTGGAGCCAAGACTATTCTCTTTCTTCTTTTCCTATTATTCTTAGGATAAATCTGTTTTTATGGTATCCTGATTCTTTAAAGTTTTGTGTCTGGAATTTTTTTTTTTTTTTTGGTTTAAAATTTTTTTTACAGATGCAACAATTTCTTCCATTGTATCTTCTGTACCTGAGATTCTTTCCTCCGTCTCTTGTATTCTGTTGGTGATGCTTACCTCTATAGTTCCTGTTTTCTTTCCTAAGTTCCAAGACTTCTTCAGTTCGAGTTGTCTTCAGTATTTCAACTTCCAACTTCAGATATTGAACCATTTTGTTGATTTCTTTTATTTGTTTGTGTATTCCTGGCTTTCATTAAATGAGTTCTTCAATTCCTTCACTTGTATGTTTGTACTTTGCAGTATTTCTTTCAGTGATTTATTTATTTACTCTCTAAAGACCTCAGTTTGTCTGACTGTATCTTCCTGCATTTCTTTAAGAGGTTATATTTGATTCCTCTTTTATCTTTCATAAGCATAGACTTAAGGTCATTTTCTTGTGTTGCAGTTGTGTTAGAGTATCCATGGTTGCTTACCATGGGATAACTGGGCTTTAAGGATGCCATATTGTTCTGGCTTTTGTTGATTGTGTTTTTGTGCTGTCCTTTAGCCATCTGGTTGGGTCTGGAGTTGGCTGTTAGATCCTGTTGCCTCCTGGATTTCTAGGCAGTATGGGAAGAGCTCAGGGCAGGAAGCTGGATATTCCTTCAGGAGCTCTTCTTTGATTAATGGGAATGATTTGGACTTGCGGGTAGATCTCAGAGACTTTCTGGAGGCTCCCATCAGGTAAATGATCCTGGGGACCAAGTGGATTCCTTAGGATCTGGGAATCCTCCTTTCACCAAGGGAAGTCCAGGAGTCAGCTGCCCCACTACTGGCTTTCTTCCTCAGATGTCAGTGAGTCCAGACACTGTGCATGCCTGTGCAGCCATTTTAGAGAACCTGTGAGCTCAGAGGTTATGTTGGTTCACGTAGGGAGATGGTTTGTGCTTTGGAACAGCATACGGGGTTGCATCTGTGGGTCCCAGTATCTGTTCTTATGATTATGATGGCATTAGAGCACTAAAAAGTAACAAAATACAGTGAACTGAATAGGAAGAGAGGTACAAGACTGAAGAGCCAGAATCAAGATAGAAAAGAAATGCCACAGTTTAAGTTTTGCTGAGTAAATAAAAGTGAGGAGAGCAATGTGACTGCTATAAAGAGGAGAGATTATAGTGCTGTAAGAGGGTTTACCATACATGCTAAAGCACTGTCCACCAATTAACAGATTTTTATATAGATGCAGAAAGATAAGAAATGAGAAATCATCCTTGGTGACGTCGCAAGTTCAAGGCTAGCCTATGCTACATAACTGATTTTTTTCTCCTCTAAATAAATAAATAAATAAGAAGTAGTGATGAGGGAGGGAGGGACTGGGAGGGAACGAGGGTTTGGAGCACGGCTAGGATACAGAATTAATAAAATGTAACTGATAAAAAATAAAAAAAAATAAAATTAAAAAAAAAGAATTATATACACATATATAAAAATTTTTCATAAACCATGACTATAAGAAAATTTTAATAGAAATTTTAAAATTATTTTTTCACTCTAAAAACTCAAATTATCTTTTATTAAGCGCATTTCTTATCTTTAGGAAAACTACAACTTAATATAATCAAGATAATGAAACTTTCCGATCTACATTTTATGCTGAAAAAAATATCAGAACTTATAAAATATATTTTATTACATAATTAATTTCTTCTAAAATATAATAATACCTAGAGACTGTCACCTTTTTATAAAGTGGTGTATAACTTATTAAAAATATAATTTCTTGAATACAATGGTTGACTCCAGTGAATAATGAATTTAAATGTTGAAATTTCTGTACCTTTCAAGGAAATACAGGAAGAGTTTGGACTCATGGTTTGGAAATAATCACTTGAAATCTATTCAATTCACTTTGGTGTTTTATTATGAAGTGATGATAAATATCTTTATCCTAAAAATTTAATTACCATGACCATAAGAAGTTTCTTAATTCCTCCCACACAATCCCCTCTAGAAATACTCTTAAAAGATTTCAGGCACTCTAGAAATCTCTGGGACTTTTGGTTTCAATACTATATAGAATAATTTTATTTGTAGTCAATTCATTTATGTCATCCCTACAAAATATGTCACACTCTTTCTCTCAGACTAATTAAGGATTGAGCTTTTCAGAACGGGAATTTATTGAAAAAGAGTTGTGCAGTCTTTAAAATGTTCAATGAATTTCACCTTTCAGTAAGACCAGCAAATCTGTCAGTCTCAACTCTAGCATACAGGCTTAATTTATATAATTTTGAAAACTTTCAATTTTCTACCCATAATCTTATTCTTCAAAGTGAGAGCTCAGCAAAAGTAGATCCTATTTTCAGGAGCACCCATAATGATTATGGTAAGGCTTTGATTGAGTCAAACAGCTAATGCCTGGGAGTGCCTGTTACTGCATGTACTCCTTTAATGAACTCCTTTCTGTCCCTATTTTTGAACATAGAGTTTCCCTCTCTTCACAATAAAACAACTAGAGGTGAAAAAAGCAATCTTCCCCAAAGTTGTAACCTTTGGTAGCTGACTTCAATTCTGTTCTCCCAAGAAGCTTTATGAGGTAAATGCAGGCTCCAACTCCCACTTCATCTTCATAGTAAAGGATGAGAAAGTAAATCTTTAGATTTTATAGAGCGTTGAAAGATGTTATTGTAATAAAAGGGATTTCTGATAAATATAATTTGTTGACCAGAAATGTATTTAATGGTAAACAATTGTACCACAGATGGAGACCCTGAACTCTATTCCCAGCACAGAAAAGACCCCTACCCACCACCAAAGTTAATATTTGGTAAATTTTTGGCAGCAATGTCGTCCTAAAACCAAACAGCATATTCTGAAAAAGGATAACTGGTGTTTTTAGCAATTTTAATTAACAGGTGTCATATCTATAATCTTTATGTTGGGTATTTTGCTAAATGGAGACAATTTTCTCTATTTTATGGTTGTTTTTGTCCTTTGCAACATTTCAAAGGAACACACAGACTACCATTCCATGACATCCCTATAAATATAAAGAAGTCCTTGAAGCTACCAGTAATTTCTTTACTTGATCATTTCTTTTAAAGATAGAATATCTACCTCATATAACATGTAATCCAAATCATCAATAATCTTCTAAAATGATTGTAGTCTATTAATAATAGCTTTATTTTTCTTTTTTCTTTTATTTTTCCACAATTTATTCATTATATATCCCAGTTGAAGCCCTCTCCCTTTCTTCCTCCCAGTCCCGCACTTTCTCCCTCTTCCCGCTTCTTCCTTCTGCTAGTCCACTGAAATGGGGAGCTCTCCTTCTTTGCCATCTGCCCACAGCTTATAAAGAGACAATCAAAGTTAAAAAAATTCTGAGCTCAGGAGGTCCTGCAAAGACTTCTACACCAACAAAAGACCATGCATGGAGAGGACTTACCTCCCCTGCTCAGATGTAGCCAACTGACAACTCAGTCTCCATGTGGGTTCCTGAGTAAGGGAAGCAGGGGCTGCTTCTCTCATGAACTCAGTTGCCTGCTCTTTGATCACTTGCACCTGGTGAAATGCTCTTACCAGACCACAGATGAAGAAAAATCAGGCAGTCTTTATGACACTTAAAAATCCCTTTATATATAAAGTTTAAAATAGCTAAAATTAATGAGATTTAATCCATCAAGTTATGGAGGGGATGAAGACCAAGAGGGACAGTCCCTGGCATCATGTGAATTTAACACTGTGATCTTGAGACTCTTGTTATTATTGAGTTTTATTAAATCTATTAAGTTTGAAAATATGCTTCTTGTCTGACCTATACCATACAAGAATGTATAGGCATTTGTCCTAAAAGACATGAATATATGGGAGTACTCAAGTCAGATCTATTTTTTTATCATCTCAGATTATAATAGTCATATATATCAGACTTCATAGGCAGCCAAAATGGTGTGTGATACTTGTGTGCCATAGATAGATTGTTGGTAAGTGGGTACATGTGTTACCAGAGAAGGGATGGTTTAAAAATTAGGGATTTGTTGTAGGGTTGAGCATCTTTATAGTATGTGCCTTGGAATGGTATAGCTGGATTTTGAGGTACGACTATTCTTAATTTTATGAGTTAAAATTGACCAGATTGACTTCCAAAGTGATAGTACAAGTTTACATTCCTACCAGCAATGGAGGAGGGTTCCCCTTTCTCCAAAACCCCTCCAGCATGTGTTGTCCCTTAAGGTTTGGATTACTTGTTTTGTTGGTGTTTAACTTCTTGAGTTCTTTATATATACTGGATATTAGCACTCTGTCAGATGTAGGGTTGGTGAAGATCTTTTCCCAGTTTGTAAGCTGTTCTTTTGTTATGTTGACAGTGTCCTTTGCATTACAGAAACTTTTAAACAGTCCTAAAGAAGCTAAAAAGCAATGAGGACCCTAGGCAAGAGGCTTAATCCTCATTCAGAAGAGCTAACAGGAAGACACCAGAATTAGGAGAAGACAGGGAACATGAATGGAGCCTCCCACAGAAGGCCTCTGAAAGACTCTACCCAGCAAATGCTGAGATTCATAGCCAAATTTTAGGCAGAGTGCTGGGAATCTTGTGAAAGAAGGGGTAGATAGATATAGAGGGGACAGAAGCTCCAAAAGGAGACCAACAGAGCCAAAAATCTGGGCCAAGGGGGCCCTGCACAGACTGATTAATCAACCAAGAACCATGTGTGGAGAGGATGTAGACACCCTGCTCAGATGTAGCCCATGGTCAGTTCAGTCTCCATGTGAATTTCCTAGTAAGGGGAGCAGGGGCAGTCACTAGCATGAACTCAGTTGCCTGCTCTTTGATCACCTTCCTCTGGCAAGGTAGCATTACTAGGCCACAGAGAGAGAGAGGATCCAGACAGTCTTGATAAGACCTGATAGACTAGGGTCAGATAAGTGTAGGAGGAACTCTTCTTTCAGTGGACTAGGGAAGGGACATACTGAAGAGGGAGAGAGGGTAGGACAGGGAAGAAATGAGGGAGGAGGCTACTAGGATACAAAGTGAATAAATTGTAATAAATAATAATAAAAATTAGGAATTTATCAGGTCATAGTCCAAGAGGATCAACAATCCAAGATGAAGGTTCCAAGAAGATTCACTTTCTGAATTTTTTGTTGAATAAAAGATTGCTGCATTCTTGGTAAACCCTTTCATGGTGGGGATTATGAGGGATAATGAGAAAGGAGAGAGAGAGAAAACAAGTTGTTTTTTCTGCCTTTTTTCTCACAGTTTCATTTCTTTTAAGCACAATTACAAGAAAAGGTCACATTGAGGATTAGGACTTTGATGTTTCAAACCTGAGGAGACCTACTCAGTCCATAGAATTTTGTCTGACTATAAACTGCAAAATCGGTATTTTGAATAATTCAAGAGATTAATATACATCATTAAAAGACAACCAACTTCCATGGCAAATAACAATATGCATTCATCGGAAGGAAAAGAGCATTGCATAGTGTGGCTTACTTTCTGTAAATATCAAAAACATGGTCTTAAATTTTAGCATAAAAAAAGGCAGACTTACAACTACCTGGGGTCAGACAGAGAGGCAGGTGTAGAGCATAGACACTCAGGAAGCCCACGGACATGGTGAAGCGATGGTGAAGCACCTGTATTTACACACAAAATGTAAACTGTACATGGCTGACTGCTTATGAATATTCTTCCATAAAAGTCGCTTTAATACTTTCACTTACACAAGATACTCTGCTTCCTGTTGTTGTACCACAAATGATAAAGTAGGACTGTCTTTACAAATGGAATATGTAAAAACCTCCTTTCAATAGTGTGAGCTTCCTAAATTTGCTCACTTTTTAATTCAGGAAAAAAGTTGTGCAGTATCTTTTGGGATGGAGAATATTAACGAAAAATGAATATTTATCAAATTTTCCTTATGACCAAATCAGTTTGACAATTGAGTTGGTGCAATTCTGCTAATGAAGATATGGCCAAAGTGTGTAATGACATTGCTCTGTTGTCAGATATTAATGTAATGAAAATATTACTTTGTACATGGTACAATGTTGATACTATTTTAAATGTGAGTTATTAAACAGCCACCTATAATAATGGTGGCAGATTAACAGAAGTGAGTTTTGAAAGCTGTTGTTTTGTTTCATGAGACAAGGCCTCAAGAATCCTAGAATGGTCTTGAACTTTTAAGATACCTGAAGATAACCTAAAATTCTCATTATTCATCCTGCTTCTGTACATGTATTTATGCAGTGATGAGACTTGAACCAAGGCTCTGTGCATGATAGACAAAATCTCTAACTAATGAACTGTCTCCCTAGCCCTCATAGTGATGACTGCTTTTTTTCCCCTTAGCTTATTTATTTCAGGTTACTTGAAATGTGCTTGGGCTGGAAGAATCACTTATAATATGATCATCAAAATAATATAGAATAGCCCCTTACAGACTTCTTTGGTAACAGAAGAGAGAATATATTTGAAGTATATCAAAGTTAAAGGTCATTCTTGGTTCCATAGTTTCAATTGATTTATGTCTCTCTGGCTTTCTGAGCTTGCTTCTGCTATTCACATGCCAATTCTCTGGTGACTGCTACTCAAACTTGCTTTCATATGCTTGTTTGTTTGAACTTTGGGGTTATCATCACTTTTAGAATGATATGATATCTCTGATGATCATGTTCTAAGGAAATCTTTCCAGGGTCTGGAATCCATGTCTTGATATAAAATTCTGCAGCAGAGGAGGTACTGCTGAATAAGACTCTTTAAACATGAAGTACAATGTTTTAATTTTTCTTTTAAAGTGATGTCACAAACTAATACACAAAGTAAATTGATGAAATCAGAGACTGAATAATCTTTTCTCTTCGTCTGTATAGCCTAATTTTAGCAATGCATTTGTATTGTGATTGATGTATACAGTTGATTTGCGATTTATAGTTGCATAGATGTATTTTCAAATAAATTTTTGGATTTTTTTCATGTTATTTTTATGGATTATAATATACAAATGCTTCCCTTAACCATGCATGAACATAATGCAAGACTAAAGACTCCAAGACAGGTAGGAGAGGGAGATGAATGTGTAAAGCACAAAGCAATATTAATATATATTAAATAATATTAATTACAATGAATGATAGTTATCATTTAATGATAAATTATAATTTATTTATTAATTAAAGGATTATTAAATGTAATATATCAATTAATATATTATGTAATAATAAAATTAATATATTGATATATATAACCTTAAAATGTATTTTATTGGTATATTCCAGTAACAGTTTCATTTAGTTCATTCTGAAAGCACCAGAAATACCTTGCTATTGATATTGAACATGAACAGTACATTTTCGCAGACAGTTGGCATCAATATCTTTAACTCAGGTCTGTACTGTATAATTTGATACATGGGGGAACAATTGGTGTGTAATAGCCCTCAAAACTTTTACTTTCAATTAGATAGTAAGCCATAACATGAAAGTCAGCGAGGCGGACATCAGTTTCAGAGCCTCCTGAGAAAAGAGTGTGCAAAAATAGGGCACAGGAAGCAGGTGAAAACTAGGTACTAAGGAAAGTCCTTAACTGAAACCCTAAAAGCATATTTTGTGCATATTTGGAGGTTTGAGCAAAATTGTGTCTTTTGGAAGGGTTCGTATTTTTCCTTTTTTGAGAGACTGAAAAACACTAAAATGAATCATTAATAGCGAGTAAACGCAGCACAGGTCTGAGTCCTAATCAAAGCTTATCTCACATAGAGGTTCATCTGTCACCCTTAACGCATCCTAACAACCAGCTTCTCTACCATTGGCTAAACAGGAAAGTAACACTCTCTCATTTTGAGAAACATGCCTTCCCTCAGTGCTCACATTCAGCTTTTCTGTTAGCTCTAACTCGCATAAGTGACTCACCTCCTCCTTTTAGTCCAGTCATCGGGGCTATGTGGGTGATAAATTCACCACTTTTCTGGTCCAGATGGATGTGTAGGAGCATGCTCTTCCTAAATATCTCTACATTTACTTCTTTTTCTAGAAATCTTTAATGATGCTGCCAGTCTCATTTATTAAGGAAATGGTTGACAATACTTCTGATTTTTCAAAAATTCACCAAAAGATAAAATACCAAAGTGAACATGCTTCAAGATTTCATATAACAGCCTTATCTCCTGCTTTTTCCCTCCTTGTCTGAGTTTCTAAATATTATTGCCTTCAAGTTATTGCTAGAACATGTGAGTATTAAACCCTATGATATAGAAGATTATATTAAGTTTATTTTATTAATTATTTGAAAATGAATTTTTCATACAATATATTCTGATGATGATTTTCTCTCCCTCAACTGCTCCTAGGCCCTCCATATCTTCCCACCCACCCAACTCCACACATTCCTTCTTTCTTTAGAAAACAAAATAAAAAATTAAATACAAACCAACAGAACAGGACAAAACAAGCAAGCAGAGATAGTCAAACGCATGAGAAGCACATACACACATGAAGAAACATGCTCACACAGAAATTAAAATACCACAAAATTGGAAGCCAAAATGTTTAAGCATAAGACCAGTAAGGTAAAATGTGTACAGAAAAAGTGTTTTAAGAAAGCAAAATTAAATATAATAATGAAATAAATATATGCTAAAACCAAAAGTCAATAGGTATTGAGTTTTTATACTTACGTATTTTAAAGAGCAAAATGTATGTTTATGTTTTCAACATTAGCCTTCTTTCAACATGAGAAATGTGCTGTCCATCATGCAAAATAAAATAGACTATCATTTGAATAGTAAAACATTATTTTGTAAAATGATAAGTGCTTAATACTTGCAAATTATAATCTATCCAAGCTCATCATGATGAGAATCCTATCAATAGACTAAGGACAGTACAAGCTCCTAGAGAGACATCTTGTGACTAGGTCTCTGTTTCTGTACTTCATAACATTCTTGTCACACATCAGCCTCTACCTAATCCCGGAATAAAGGAGTAAGTAGAATGAATGATAAGTAAATGAAAAGCAGATTAGAAAAACTATAATGAAGAGTAACAGATTTAAGGATCATATAAATTTTTTCTTTTTTTAAATTTTTTATATTAATCACAGGTTATTTCCTTTATATCCCAGCTGTAGCCCCCTCTCTCATTCCCTCCCAATCCCACTCTCCCTCCCTCATCTCCTCCCTGCCCCTTTCCAAGTCCACTGATAGAGAAGGACCTCCTCCCCTTCCATCTGACCCTAGCTTATTAGGTCTCTTCAGGACTGGTTGCAATGTCCTCTTCGGTGGACAAGGCTAACAAGGCTGCTCCTCTCTCGAGGAGGAGGGAGGGTCCAAGAGCCAGCCATTGAGTTCCTGAGAGAAATAGTCCCTGTTACCCTTACTAGAGAACCCACTTGGATACTGAGCTACCATGGGCTACATCCAAGCAGGGGTTCTAGCTTATATCCATACATGGTCCTT
Source organism: Rhombomys opimus (assembly GCA_010120015.1). Classification (NCBI taxonomy): domain Eukaryota; kingdom Metazoa; phylum Chordata; class Mammalia; order Rodentia; family Muridae; genus Rhombomys; species Rhombomys opimus. The sequence goes on from REGO01000535.1 coordinate 321,031, forward strand.
GGTTGGAGAAACAGTCTCATGAGAGACCCCTGTGCCCTGATATATTTGGTCCTTGTGGAGCTCCTGTACTCTTCAGGTCTTACTAACTCCTCCTTCTTTCATATGATTCCCTGCATTCAGGGTCAGATAAATTTATTGATGTTTTCTTTACTTTTTACACTTGATGTTGTTGTGAACACTTTGTGACTTACTTAAGTAGGTAGCTGTTTGAGATAATTTATGTCAATATTTATTAACAGAGTAGAGAAGATTTGCAAATTAAATTTCAAGATCTGTTTTTGAGTAGCCATTTTTAGTGTTAGATGTTAGCATGGGTCACTTTAACACAATATCATATTCAAGTGCTTTCACCCATACAAATATTTTTCGTGGTTCCAATGACTAGAAGTTCAAGATAAAGATACTACTCACTTCTGTGTCAGGATGTACTCTGTCTAGTTTGTAGATGTCTTTATTTTGCTCCTGTGTGATGGATTAAAAGAACATTTCTTTTTTTCTTTCTCTCTTTTTATTTACTCTACACCTCAAGGGTGACTTCTCCCTACCCCTCTCCTCCCAGTTTGCCTTCCCTTCTTCCACCTTTGCCTCTCCCTTTCCCCCTGAGAAGGAGAATCCCCCTCACCCATATCAACTTTCCCCAGTACAACAGGTCACAGCAGGACTGAGTACGTCTTTATCCCCTGAGGCCAGGCAAGGCAGCCCTACCATGTATGTGTGGGGGGGGGGGAGTGAGCTAAAAGCAGGCAATAGAATCTTTGTTAGAAACAGCCACTGCATCCCCACACAGGGACCCCAAACGTGTGCAGGGCGTCTAGGTACACATTGCACATACTCCTTAGTTGATGTCTCAGTCTATGAAAGCCACCATGGGACTGGGTGAGTCATCTGTGTTGGTCTTCTTGTGAGGTTCCTGTCCCCTCTAGGTCATTTCTTCTTTCTCCCAATACTTCCAAAGGATCCCCAATGGGTGCTCTGCCTCATGCTTGACTGAAAGCCCCTGTGTTTGTCTCAATTGTTGCCTGAAGCCTTCCAGAGGACAGTCAGGTTAGGCTCCTGCCTGCAAGCATAGCAGAGCACCATTAATAGTGTCAGGAGCTGGCTCTCTACCATCAGTGGGTCTCAGTAGGGCCAATTATTGGTTAGACTTTCCTTCAATTAAAAGACCATTTTTTTCTGTGTTTTTTAGGATAATAGCACAGATTGTTGATGGGGACTCCAACTTTATGATCTATGTACCACCTTGCAAGTAAGTACTACCTAATCAGAAATTTGAGAAATCCAACTCCAATGTTGTAGTTTATTGGTGATTTTTTTTTTAAATTCACACAGAAAGGTAAAGTGGGGTTACTTGTGCTTGTGTTTAAGCAGAAATTAAGTCTTTGAATGTCTGGCATTATGCAATAATATGGTTTCTCTGTTTAACTTCAGTAGAAAATACTGTTCTCAGAATATTTAGAATCAGCAATTGCAACAAACAGTACCAATTTAGTTGAATTCAAAGTCACTCAAAGTCTGTGGGCATCTGGAATAGTTGTGTATTCTTTTCAGACCTCTCCTGGAGCTAATATTGAGAAAGCAGCATTCAGATGTGTGCATTTGCATGATGTTTGTAGTAAACTCATAACACTGAAACAGACGTTGAAGATGCAAAATAAAACATTAACTAATTTATAATCACTTCTTAAATTTTAGTGCCAGCAATCTCTTTCCATAATAGTCCATACATTTCAGTGTTCTGACATGTAATAAATGTATTCAGTCTCTCAGATCCATGAGCCATTGGTTCAAGCCCTTCTCTACAACATTTATGAGGACCAAAGTCAATGCATACACAACACTCGTATGTATATCTTTGCAAACAACTTAGTCTCCCCCACCACATACTTTAAATAGTCTTGAGTACTTTTTATAGTATTTCATTTATTGCAAACATATGACTCCATTTGCTTGAATTCGATGTGCCCAATACTATGCTGTAAATTCTAGCTTTCTTTCACAAACTTCTTGGAAATAAAAGTATAGTTTCTATACATAATTGACTGAATCTGGAGATAGAGAACCATAGCCACAAAATCAAATGTATATTCATTCAGAGGATTGTCTCAATATGGAATGATTTTCTAAGATATTTAACAAAAGTCAACTTTCAAGCATGAAGCACTATACCATCAGATATTGTATTGTGATTTGAATTGTCTTGCAATAGAAGTGTGTCCAACTTCAGTTATTTTTAAAATATATTTATATATTTTAAAATAAATATATAAATAGACATATTTTAAAACATATTATTTTAGACATATTTTTAAAACATTTATTCATATTTAATAGGCTATCTTGAAGACGAGACTGGTCCAAATATAAAATCCATTTGTTTCATGTGTACATTCTCTGTCTTTGCACGTATCTCTGTGAGAGTGCATACACATCCTTGGGTAAAATATACGAAACAATATTTCAGGAATTTTTTTGCATAATTAAACGTGGCCTGGTGTCAGTTTTCTTTTAGGTATTATGTGTGTGTTCTAAAGATTTTAGCAGTTTGGATTTCGGACTTTCAAATCAGGGTTCTCAACCTGCATAATGATTAAGAATGTCATAGAAGATATCTACATTTTGTTAGTGTACAAAATTTTATTTCTATGAGCAACTTTTCTGACTTTTCATCATAATACTAGAAACTGCCTTTTTTCCTTGGCATAAGGAAGTAAGCTCACACACATAGTTCTTTCTTGCAAGATTTAACAGCTCTAATTAGGATAATAATCTCTCTTCATGGAAATTGAAAAGAAAATGAGGACAATGCAGCTCCAAAGAATTATCATTAAAATGTCAGCCACAGAAAAGCCATGCATGTTAAAATCACTCAGTTTCCGTGTTTCAGCACACTTTCCCTTATCTATCTTTCCGCTACTTATTTATATCTGTACAATGGGAGAAAAGGCAGATCTAACATGTTATTGGGAAGACTTGGTATTTTAAGTTCATACTTCAAACATAAGAGGAATGATTGCGAAGTTCCACATTAACATTATTGTTACACTAATATAACATCAAAAAGTCATTAACATTTTCTGTTTTGCTTATTTAGGCTTAAGGTAAAGAAAGAATAGTGAGGTAAAATATGTTAAAATCTGAATTCTTAAAAAGATAATAATAGGCATAAGAAAGAAATAAAGTTGGATCATTAATAATAAAATACTCCTGTTTAGATTTATAGTCTCTCTGGAAGCAAATGTATTTATAATGTTTGTTTTGAAAAAATTAACGTGGTTGGGGAAACTGATCATTGAGATTTGTTTAGAAAAACAGCACTCGGTCTATATAGAGGAAGGGAAAGGCCAAAATATCTGAGCATTTAAATAAAAGAAAAGATAAAGATAAAGAAAAGATTTCCTTTTTAAGTATAACAAAGAGGGAGTACTAGGCTTCATAAACAATATTGGTTTGAATGAATCATGTACTGACAAGATGGCTTTATAGATGGGAATATCAGTTTATGTTGTGTATCAATATCATTTCATAATTTAATTACATTGAAATAGGAACATGCTTTTCTTCACATTAAAATAAATTAATCTTATTGTTCTAATGAGATATTTTATTAGAAATACCAGCTAGCAAGGAAAACTTCTTTAATTAAAAGATATAGTCATCAAAGAGAATAATTTCATTAAGCAGTAGGAAAGAGTTCATATTTTGGAGTAATAAAGATGGTTTTGGTTATCCTACTGGAGAAATTTTTTTAATTTTTAATTACTCTAGATATACCAATATCTAATGAGTGTCACTTAAGTTTGATAGTGAATATAAATGAATGTAGTTCAAAAATTAGATTTTTGTTACATCCTGTGGTATGAATATTTAATTAATATTTGAAGTATCATTTATTCTTTAAACCAGGGGTTCTCACCCTTCCGAATACTGGGACCCTTGAACACAGTTTCTCATGTTTTGGTGACCACCACCCATAAAATTATTTTTTGTTATTACTTCATAGCTGTAATTTTGCTACATTTATGAATCATGTTGCAAATACTAGTGTTTTCTGTTGATGGAGGTCTTAGGCAAGCCCTCTCACAGGGTCGTTTGAGCCACCTACAGTGATCCTTACCCACTGCTTGAGAACACCTGCTTTAAGCTACGGTTCGGCATAATCCCCAACACAGAGACCTGAAGGTGAAAGCAGTGTTTCTCACACTAAGGTTCTTGTCCACAAGTGAGAATTAGCTTGCTTAGCTGATACTCTCAGATCAGTATTAGAGCGACAACAGCCACCCTTTCCAAACAGGTCAGTTTAAATCTGATGATAAACAACTGCTTAATGCAATGGAAGGTCCTAAAAGCGTGATATTTGAAAACCAGATACTCTCCTATTGATTTATCTCACTGTCTTTTTTTTTTTTTTTTTTTTTTTTTCTACAAGGAAACTGGCATGAAATGATCAGTCCACTCTGGGAAGGCTGTTTCGGTGTCCAAACTACTTTCTGCCTGGCTTGCTGAACCACATACTGTTCTTCATCTATTAAGTGATTTAGAATTAAAAATAAATTCAATCACGCTCTTTGAAATAAATCATTGTATTTTTGTTTTTTGGGGGATCATCTGCTTATATTCTTCTGATATATTTCTATTTTTATGATCTGCATTTAGAAAATTAAATGGAATGCCTGAAACCAATGTCTTACATGACATCTTATTGATATTTTAAACATGTCTTTCTAGCCCAGTGAGTTGAAGAGTAAGTCATTTGAATTCCTCTTCACATAATAAATCTACAGCGATTACGGTGTTGCAGGCAGAAAGAAGTATAGACCATACTGAATATTGTAAGCCACTTAGAATAAGCCTCAGAGATAATTCCTTTAAAAGTTAACATTCTGAATTATAAGGAACATGTAAATAACTGAAGGAAACCTGATATTATTTGCATTATTCTATTTGCTAACAACATAAGTACCTAGCATAAACAAATCGGTTAGGAAATGTTTTATACCATGATGATTTGTTAAAATTATATAACAAGCAACAATTTTATATATTTTAAAGAACCTCTCTTAATCTTGAATAGCCTTGGGTACATGATTCGCCATTTTTCAACAGTTAGACAACACTTTCTTTTCTTTAATTTTATCTGTATACGTTTGTATCTTCATGTTTGTATGTGCACACCATGCTTGTAGGTGCTCACCGCGGCCTGGAGGTATTGGATGTCCTGCACAGGGAGTCACAGGGAATGTAAGCTGCTGAGGTGGGTGCTGGGAACCAACCTTATCTCTTCTTGGCAAAAGCAGAAAGTACTGCTAACCGCTGATCTATCTCTTCAGTCTTCAGACATTTATTCTTAAAAGAATTTATAAGTTACATGTTTTTAGAAAGAATACATTTTTTGTCTTTTTTTTGGTAGAGATACATGTTAATTGGAAGTAAATATGAGTAAATGTACACAACATTCTTTGAGCTAGTGGCCAGTATAAGTTGTTTCAAAAAAAAAAAGTTCAATAATTTTATATTATTACACACACAGACACAGACACTAACTGGTCACATTGGATAGGATAAGTTACATATGGAAATTTATTTCAAGTGCATAATTTACTTTTTTAAAATGGTTTTTCAAGACAGAATTTTTCTGTATGACAGCCTTGACTATCCCAAAAGTCACTTTGTCAACCAGGCTGGCTTCGAACTCACAGAGATCTGCCTATGTCTGCCTCCCGAGCACTGAGATTAAAAGTGCATACCATCATGCCTGACCGTAATTTTTATTTTTATAAAAAAAGATAATTTAATTGCTTTCTATGATGTTCTATTAATTGATTCTCTTTTTTAAAAAACTTATGAAATAACCTCTAGAATAATGTGAGCTAATTATTTATAAAGAACACATTTTTTTTTTGGTTAAGAGGCAAACACAAGATATAAAAATAATAGGGTTGCAACTACATGTGATAAAAGGAAAATCTCTTTTTCATATACTTTAGCTCATTTGCTAGTCTGTGATCCATGAAGAAATTCTTATTATAATTTATGTATATTTTGATAGAACTTATTTTTAAATTATAGTATTTTCTTTATTTATAGCTTAAGCTATAAACACCACAAGTATACTTGAGCAGAGTTGCAATTTACTCAGAAAAAAATCATATAAAGAGTCTAAGCCACTGTTCTGTTTCTGTGAAGAGACACAGTGACCACGGCAACTTTTATAAAGGAAAGTACTTAATTACGAATTGTTTCCAGTTTCATAGGTTTAGTCCATTAGCATCATAATTAGGGGGAGTGTAGGCACACTGGCAGACACCATGCTGGAGAATTTGAAAGTTCTATATCTAGATCTGCAGGCAAAAGGAAGACAGAATCTTTGGACTTGCCATAGGTGTCTGAGACCTCAAGACCCACCCATAATGACACTCTGTCTCCTACAAGACCACGCCTCCTACTCCTTTTTAAGTAGTTCCATTTCATGATAACTTAGCATTCAAATATATAAGCCTTTGGAGGCCATTCTTATTCAACCCATCACTGAAGCTTCAATCATTTTAAATATCTGAATATATTTCTCTTATAGTAAGATAGCAGCAGAATTAATGGTCATTTTTTCCTGGTTTTGATCACTTCTGATTTTTAAATCTTCCCACACATACCTAATGTCTTCCTTGTGTATGTGCTCTGTTTTTATATACATTCCATTTAAAGATTAAGAAATAATAAGTTTTATAAAACTACTGAATTGTCACAGATCTGGTGATTTAGGAACTTGGGAGAGAATGGAGATCACATATTCTGCAATAATATGTCTTATCTTGGAATATTGTAGAATGGGACTTGAATTTTCTTTTATTGTTGCTTGATATTTTTTAAAGTTGAAAATATTTTATACAATATATTTTGATTATGGTTTCTATTCACAAAGCTCCTTACAAATCCTCCATGCTTTCTCACACACACTCAAAATACACCTATATTTATTTTATTAGAATAAAAAGGCACCTATAATTATTACTAATAATATGAAATAAAAGCAAACATCATAACATGACAAAGCAAACCAAAAGAGTCAAAGAAAAAATCACAAGAAACATATACATGCTGAAATGTACCCTTTCGCACACATCAAACTCACTAAAAATCAGAAATCACAATATATAAGCAAAATATATGGAAGGTAAAACAAAACAAACAAACAAAAAACTTCCCCATACACATGTGGGAAAAAATTCAGAGCTAGCGTTAAAGGCACTCTTCTCACTACCACACTACTGGAGGAGAAAAGTAAACGCAAACTCAAGATGCGTGATCCACCATGAAGAACTTCTTGCAAAATAAGCAAGTGCAGTAGTTATACAAGTTGTAGGAAGAACCAATCACTACCTCGCTATATTTAAAGCCCATGTCATGAAATGAAACTCAGTCACCATCAGAGAAGATACCTTCTCTAGTAGATGGGAGCACACGCAAAGAAAAACCACATGAAGGGTGGCCTCTGCCCAGAAGTTGTTGGGCGACAGGAAAGAAATTCAATAACATCTTTGAAGGTTCTAAGTCTCCTTAATAGTTTTTTTAGAATATTATTGTTTTTTTTCTTTTGTTTTTAAACTTATAGATTATTTCTATATATATTATGGCTTCTTATTTTGTGTAATATTTTTTTTGTATGTAGGTGTATGTAGATATGTATGTCCTAAGAGTGGTATGTATGCTCAGTGAGAATCCTTTGGAGAGAACTAAGTTTCATTTGCAAGTTATCAATTGGAGATAATTTCTGGGTTAAGAATGGTAGCTTGAACCTACTCTTCTCTGCATTGGGACTCCATCTTTTGCAGACCTATGCAGGGCTTGGTGATGCTACTATATTCTCTGTCAGTTGGAATGTGCATTGGACCTGCTGCTTTAAGGGTACTTGTTTTCTTGGTGTCCTGCATTTCCCCTCTGATTCTGTCATTCTGTTGCTTCTTCTGCAGAGTTCCGAATCCTGAGGAGAGGGGTTTAATGGAGAGCTCTACTTTAGGACTAAGTGTTCTGAGCCTTTCACTTTCTGTGTATTGTCCAATTGTGGATATCTAGATTTGTTCCCATCTGCTGTAGAAAGAAGCTTCTCAGGTGATGGATGAGCAGGATCCCGACTATGAATAGAGCAGAAGGTCATCAGGAGTCATTTTCTTGTATGTACCTTTTGCATAACCGTACTGTTTCATTTCACACTAGGTCCATGTCCTATCCTCAGGTTCTTGGACACCAAAGATGGTGTTGGGCATAGGTTCCATCTCATGGAGTGGTCCTTAATTCCATTTAGATTCTCCGCGCATACTTTGTGCTACTATTGCACTAGCACATCTTGCAGGTAGGTGATGAGGGTACATCAAGGAGTTCATGCCTGGTTTAGCGTTTTCCTTTCTCCTTAGGTAGTGTGCATAATACTTCCCAGTAAAACAAACACTGCTCAATAGTGGTAAAGACTGTTTGTAGACAGGTGCCAGATTGACTTCTCCATGTCCAGTGAGTTCTGTGGGTAAAGGGTTGTCTTTAGCAATAGAGCCCTGTCATCAGTTTGTGAAGAGCAACCAGTAGTCTTAAAAATAGTCTGGTTTATTTTGAGGTCTCCATAGGGCTCCTTTTGGTCAAGAATTTGTGTTCTAAACTATTCTTTAAGGGGATGAAAAATTTCTTTAGAAATTATTTGATTTCTTATTTTTATTCAACTACCTTAAAAACATTAGTTTCTCTCAATTCTACATTAAAATGACAATTTTTTTGGTCTGTATAATTGTTTGTTGGCCGGTCACTCTATTGTCTTCAAGTATTGTTCTTTTTACACTTCTAGCTTCTATGAGTTTTTGTTTAAACACACCAAGAACACTTTATTCCTTTTTATGTGTGAATGTTAATTATTTGCATGGATTTTTTTCCCCTTTGGAAGCTGACACCTCTTTCCAACTACAGATTCAAGTTCATTTGGCACTAGGAAGTTTTGTATTAAGCATCTATTATCTAAGAGACCAACGGTATTCAAAAGTTCCACCTCACTGAAAACGAAAATGAAACACTAATTTTTCAGTGAATCTCACTCTTTCAGCTACTTCTCACTGATAGGCAAGTCTATGTTGCTTGTTTTCTCCAACAGCAAATGCAATTTTAGAAAAGAAATGAAGAGTAGGAGCTGGATAGAACAGAACCCATATTATTTTTCGAGGAATGTTCATATTATTTCTGACACTATCAATAAAATCAGGATTAGACTTTAGGCCCTGCTTTCCTTAAATATATTGTTATTGTTGACTTTACTCTAGTAAAAATGGGTTTTTTGATGGTGCAATAAAATTAGATGTACTCAGAGGCTAGAACAAGCAGTGACATATTTAAATAAAGAAAATGTAGTTCTAAAGATATAAAAATTAAGACTAGAAAAAGCTTCTGCTAGAAAAATAGAATATCTGTCAGAATATCTAGTATATAACACTATCTATCTATTAGCTATCATTCTAGCTATTATCTATCTATCTATCTATCTATCTATCTATCTATCTATCTATCTATCTATCTGTCTATCTATAATCAAAGCGGAAGTGTATGTCCTGTCTGAGAGCTGTATCATAACATGTGTGGGAGAGAATATTAAATGTGAGATTTAAAAAAATCTTTTTAAATCTGGGCCTGGGGGAGCCTGCAGAGACCCATATTCCTACTAAGGAGCATGCATGGAGAGGAGCTAGACTCCCTGTTCAAAGAAGCCCACTGGCTGCTCATTTTCCAAGTGGGTTCCCTAGTAAGGGGTACAGGGACTGTCTCTGATATTAACTCAGGGACCAGCTATTGATTACCTCCCCCTGGGGGGTTGGGGAGGAGCCTTGCCAGGCCAGAGAAGAGGAGGATGCAGCCAGCCTTGAAGAGACCTGATAAGCTAGGGTCAGATAAAAGGAGGGGTCCTTCTCTATCAGGGTACTGGAGAAAGGACATAGGGGAGAAGAGGGAGGGTGTGTGGGACTGGAAGGAAATGAGGAAAAGGGCTGCAGTGGGGATACAAAGTGAATAAATTGTAATATATACATAAATAAAATAAAATTTAAAAAATATTTTTTTATTTTAACTTTTATTAATTGCATTTATTCACTTTGTCTCCCCCCATAAACCCCTCCCTCCTACCTTCCCAATCTCATCTTCCCTCCCCTTCTTCACACATGCTCCTCCCCAAGTCCACTGATAGGGGAGGTCCCCCTCTCCTTCCTTCTGATCTTAATCTATCAGATCACATCAGGAGTGGCTGCATTGTCATCTTCTGCGGCCTGGTAAGGCTGTTCCCCCCTCAGGGGGAGGTGATCAAAGAGCAGGCCAATTAGTTTATATCAGAGGTAGTCCCTCTTCCCATTACTATGGAACCCACTTGGACACTGAACTGTCATGGACTACATCTGTGTAGGGGTTCTAGGTTATCTCCATGCATGGTACTTGGTTGAAGTATGAGTCTCTGGGAAGACTCCAGTGTTCAAATTTTCTGGTTCTGTTGCTCTCCTTGTGGAGTTTCTGTCCTCTGCAGATCTTACTTATTATTTCCCACTTCTTACATAAGATTCCATGCACTCTGCCCAACAGTTAATAGTCTGCAGGGTGGAGCCTTTCAGAGGCCCTCTGTGGCAGGATCCTAACTTGTTTCCTGTTTTCTTCTTCTTCTGATGTCCATAGAGAGAAACAGAAATCTCATAGGTAGTCACACAATTAGAGCCCTGTGGTCTACCCAACACCTGTTTTTAGTACTGTCCTCAGTTATTAAAACTATCTCAATCAGCCTGGCATTAACCATATACTTAATTTTATAAAAGATGTATTTATTAAATGATATGAAGTTAAATTTTATGTTCTACTTTGTGTTGAAGACATATAATACATTTGTAGTATAAAATCCAGTCTCAATTAGCGTGCCTTATGAAACTTTAAAAAATATATAATTATTATTATTTTACCATTATTCACTTTGTATCCTAGTTTTAGCCCCTCCCTCATCTCCTACTAGTCCCACCTTGCCGCCTTTTTCCTCCACTCTCCCTATCCCCTAGTCCAATGATATGGGAAGTCCTACTTCCTTACTATCTGGTCATAGCCTATCCGGTCCCATCAGGACTACCTGGATCCTCTTCCTCTGTGGGATGGTTGGTCACCTCACCAGGGAGAAGTGCTCAATGAGCAGGCAACCGAGTTCATGTCAGAGATGGTCTCTTCTCACCTTACTAGGGAACCCACATAGCAGCTATATTCATAATAGCCAGAATCTGGAAACAACCTATATGTCCCTCAGTTGAGGAGTGGATACAGAAATTGTGGTACATTTACACAATGGAATACTACTCAGCAATTAAAAACAAGGGAATCATAGAATTTGCAGGCAAATGGTGGGATCTAGAAAAGATCATCCTCAGTGAGGTATCTCAGAAGCAGAAAGACACTTATGGTATAAACCCACTTCTAAGTAGATATTAGCCACATAATATAGGATAAACATATTAAAATCTACAGACCTAAAGAAGCTAAACAACAAGGACTCCAGGAAAGATACTTAATTCTCTTTCAGAAGGAAAAAGAGGATAGACACCAGAAGGGGTAGAAGAGTTGGAATAGGATAGGAGCCTACCACAGATGTCATCTCAAAGACTACATCCAGCAGGGGATTGAAGCAGATGCAGAGACTCACAGCCAAATGTGGACAGAACACAGGGAGTTTTATGGAAGTAGATGTGCATAGAAGGTCCCTGGGGGGACAGGAACTTCACAAGGAGCAAGGAGACCAATAAACACCCAAAAATATTGGGCCCTGGAAGGACGGGGGGGTACTGCAGAGACTGATTATTCACCAACCAAAAAACCATGCATAGAGAGGATCTAGACCCCCTGCTCAGATCTCAGATGTAGCCAATAAACAGCTTTGTCTCTATAAAAACTTTTATGTAAGACTTTTTGCAGATTATTATAAAATTCCGTATTCCAGAGCCATGAATAAAGGTTTGCAAAAGGAAGCACATTTCTATTTACTAACATATAATTTAAAAATATTTTCACCTACTTGATCCATCTTTAAATCAAACATATGCAAGCTTATGTAACATTCCTGGCTATTTTTGATTAGGTAATCATAAATTATTTGGCATCTTTTTTTTCTTTTTGATGCACAATGTTAGAGGCTAGACACTGCATTGTCCATAGTCCCACATATGTGGTGATGCATAGGTGGATTTTCTTTCAAATATATAAGCTCTTTTAAATATATAAGCTTTCATTTATTTGTAACATAGTGAGAAGGAATTCATATGAATAATTGCTGAACAGCAAGATTTGGTAGACTTCTCAACATTATATATATATATATATATATGTATATATACATATATATATATACATATATATATGTATATATATATATATATGCATATACTATTGAATGCCTCCTAAATAGAGAAGATTGTGACATTAGTTCACATTCCTCCAAACTAAGAAATGTTGCTTTCTGTTAACATTTTCCCACACGTTTCTTCACCTCTACTAAATTATCTCTCCCTAATAATACATAATGTTTAAGAGTGTCATAATGATAACTTAGAAATGAGCTCATCTTATTTAATAATATAGTAAAAACCTGTTCTAACTTAATCAAAGTTGCTGGACATGTACAAGAGCTAAGAACATTATTATTATCTTATTTATTTATTTATTTTTACATCCCAAGGATGAACCCTCCTTCCTCTCCTCCAAGTCCCCCAGTTTCAATGTTTTCCTCCAACTTTTCCCCCTTTCTCCCCACCCCTACCTGTATCAGTCTTCACCAGCATATCACGTCACATCAGGACTGAACATATCTTCATCCCCTGAGGCCAGGCAAAGCAGCCAGGCCAGGGGGAAGTTATCCAAAGGCAGGCAATAGATTCTGTGTTAGAAACAGCCTTCCCCCTCCAGATAATCCGTATGAAGACCAAGCAGCTCATCGGCTACATGTATGCAGGTTGTCTACTTTCACAACAGCCAGAAACTGTAAACAACCTCGTTATCTTTAACGGAAGAATGGATATAGAATTGTGGTACATGTACACCATGGAATTATACTACTCAGCTATTAAAAACAAAGAAATCCTGAAATTTGTAGGCAAACGGGTGGGACTAGAAAAGATCATCCTCAGTGAGGTAATTCAGACCCAGAAAGACACACATTGTATGAACTCATTTATAAGCAGATATTAGGCCTATAGTACAGAACAAAGATCCCACAAACACACACACAAAAAAAACCCTAAGTAACAAGGAAGGTCCAAGGGAGGGTGCTGGAATGTCACCCAGAAGGGGAAATAGAATAAACAGAAGTGGACAAAGAAAGGGAACTGGGCAGGACATGGAACGGAGAGGGACCCAATGGTCGTGATCAGTGCTAAGAATATTAATGACTTAATTAGTGAGTATATGTCAATTTCTAAATAGATTATTACATTTATATAAAATTAACACTACGCAAGTGAAACTAAGCATATAAATAAAAACCAACTAATCTCATAACTGTGGCATTATTTAGCAATTATAGCACTAGCCCTCTCTTTCTTTAAAGACTATCTCTAAAATTAATGACCCTTCTTTTCTGAGTTGAATATGCAGAATCCACACTAGCAAGTAAAATAATCATCCTTCTAATGAGCACACAATTTTACACATCACTATATTTACATTTTTTCCTGTAAAATTTTAAAATTGCTATACTTTTGAAAATATGTTGTCCACCATTATCAGTAACTATCATATGTAAATGTACTCTTTATTTATTTTCCTTTTTTAAAGATTGCAACTATGAAGAACTATGAAGATGATATTTAATATGGATAAGCATTTGTCCTCATGTCCCCAATCGATCTGTCAATATCAGAACTAAAAATTGTATTTAATATACTTAACACACGGAACACTATAGTTAACTTAGGACGGGATCTTAACATGTACATTAGCCCACAATTCTGCAAAATATTATGTTTTTTTGTAACAATCGACTAAATATTTTAAGTATTTGATGAATCATTCTATTTAAAAACAACAGTAATGGCTAGATAATAGATGATAGATCAGTGCTGACCTGCCTCCACTAGCCAGCTGCAACCATCATTAAAGGCATCATAATAAATACATCATCACAGAAAAAGAATTGATAAGCTATAGGCAGATGGCAGAGGAGGAGAACTCCCCTTTTCAGTGGGCTGGGAAAATGGGATAAGGGGAAAGAGGGAGGGACGAGTTGAGGGAGGGGGCTTCAACTGGGATATATAATCAATAAATTGTGAAAATAAATAATATAAAATGTTTACTGAAAACAAACAAACAAACAAAGAAAATGAGAAGTATCATGGTTTGGATGTGTCATTGTATGAAAAAGCCAAAGTATTTCAGGTATTAAGACATAGACCCTAGCTGGTGTCATTGTTGAGAAGTATTTGAATCCTAGTATTTTGATTCTGATGGTATTGTTAAAGAAAATTAAATGAGCTTAATTTACATTTTGACAGATATTAATTAAGGTAAATATTTAATGATGATTTAGTTCATATCTTCCCAGTAATCTACAGTCTACAATCTTCATCAATCCAGTTGTATTTTTGTTTTCAAATTTTTAAAATGATATAGCATTGAGAATTAAAAATTAAGTCACCTTCTCTTTTTTTATTTTTATTTTTAATTTTTCATCAGTTAAACTTTATTCATTCTGCATCCCCCCATAGGCCCCTCCCTCCTCCCCTCCCAATCCCACCTCCCTCCTCCCTCTGCATGCATTCCACTCCCCAAGTCCATTGATAGGGGAGGTTCTCCTCTCCTTTCTTATCTTAGTCCATCAGTTCACATCAAAAGTGGCTGCATTGTCCTCTACTATGGCCTGGTAAGGCTGCTCCCCCCCCCCAGGGGGAGGTGATCAAAGAGCAGGCCAGTCAGATTATGTCAGAGGCAGTCCCTCTTCACATTACTATGTAACCCACTTGGATACTGAACTGCCATGGGCTACATCTGTACAGGGGTTCTAGGTTATCTCCATGAATAGTCCTTGGTTCGAGTATGAGTCTCTGAGAAGTTCCCCGTGTTCAAATTTTCTTGTTCTGTTGCTCTCTTTTTAGAGACCCTGTCCTCTCCAGATCTTACTATTTCCCAGTTCTTACATAAAATTCCATTCACTCTGCCCAACAGTTGCCCATCAGGCTCAGCAGCTGCTTTGATCATCTGTAGGGCAGAGGCTTTCAGAGGCCCTCTGTGGTAGGTTCCTAGGTTGTTTCCTGTTTTCTTCTTCTTCGGATGTCCATCCTCTTTGCCTTTCAGGATGGGTATTGACCATTTTAGTTAGGGTCCTCTCTCTTGCTTAGTTTCTTTAGATGTACAGATTTTAGTGGGTTTGTCCTATGTTGTATGTCTATATGAGTGAGTATATACCTTGTGTGTCTTTTTGCTTCTGGGACAACTCACTCAGGATGATCCTTTCCAGGTCCCACCATTTACCTG
>REGO01000535.1:350666-391346 GCA_010120015.1 Rhombomys opimus
TTCGGGGCCCAGAGTTCAGTCTCCTGGTCGCTGCACGGAGAGTGCTGTCCTGCTTCTTATACAAGGTGCTCTCCCGGCGCCGCCATCTTGGCTCCCCCCTCTTGTAGTAACTTTTTGGGAGAAATTAATAACAAAATTCTGGGAAGCAAACGTGTATGGCTTAGAATAAGAACCAATTGGATTCTTCCACTTATTTTAAATTGAACACCAACTCCATGGGCACTAAAATTCTATACAGATGGAAACAAGATGGGAATGGCAGGTTATAAGTCAGACAAATTAAGCAAGGTGATCAAAAGCTCATGTGCCTAAGTTCAAAAAATTAGAATTATTTGCAATCTTTCTGGTATTATTAGTTATTCCAGAATCTCTTAATAAAATTAATGATTATTTATATGCAGAAAGAGTGGTTTTGCATATAGAGACTGCTTAATTTGTTCCTGACAACGCAGAATTAACTTCATTATTTATACCATTACAAGTGGCCATCAGAAGTAGAAACTATCCATTATATAGTACTCATATTCAGTCTCATATGGATTTGCCAGGTCCACTGACTCAAAGAATGCGGAAATTGACCAAATACTAATGGAAAATGTGTTAGAAGCCTCAAAATTTCATGAAAAACATCATGATAACAGTAAAGGTTTAAAGAAAAAGTATCCATCACTTTGTAACAAGCTAAAGAAATAATAAAATAGTTCTATGTGTTCTCTGTATAACCAAACTCCATTACCTGTTGGATGAACCCCAAGGGTACCGAAATAAACAAAATCTAGCAGATGGATGTGTTTCAGTTTTCAGAATTTGTAAAACAATATGCTGTATAAATATACACCATACCATTGATATATACTCAGGGTTTCAATGGGCCACTGCTTTAAGTTCTGAGAAGGCTGATTGTGTAACTGTATAGTTTTTTTTAAAATAATGGTAGTTATGGGGATATGTGCACTAAGTAAGATGTATATGTATCCAAGAATATGATACTATTCTTTGTATAATATAAAGCACATTACTGGTATACCACATAATCCTATGGGACATGCACTTTGAGAAAAAGCCAATGGTAACTTAAAAGAGATATTTATTCATCAAAAAGGAAGAGTAATGCTTTGTTAAGTCTAAATTTTCTTAATGGTGAAAAAAGAACAACAATGCCTGAGAGGCCCTAGGATGGTAAAAGAAAAACAAACAAACAAACAAACAAAATAAACAAAATGAAAACTATGTCAGCCAAAATACTGTAAGGTTGTGTTGACATTAGAATGAAAACTACACTAGTTTTGAGATGGGGGCTTGGTTATGCTTTTGTATCTACCAGGAATAGAAAAAATATAGTTATCAACAAAATTCGTAAAGATTAGATCTCACCAGGAAAAATCTCCTATCAACCAAGACATGAAATAACTCACAAAGCAAATAACCCAGGTGATTCTGCCTCACAAACTGCCTTAGTTACTGATTTGTCAGAAATTTGCATGCAAATCAACTTCAAAAGGACCAGCCCAAGTGATCAACAACGCAAAGACTGGAAGACAATATAGACAGTGGAGAGATAACAAGAAATTGGACAGAAAATGACACAGCTATCTTTCCTAAGACTTGGTAAATATCTCAATTTTAATAGGAAACACAAAAGATCTCTTTGCCTTCAGATAAGTAATTTTAAGAGCCTGACACCCTCGTTCCCAAGAGGTGGAGTGATTGTTTTTGATGTGTTATGGTTGTTTGTTGTTATTTAAAGTAGTTGGTTATGGTCAGGAAGGGAAAAAAATAGTTTAAATCAGGGATCTCTTTCTTTCTTGCCTCCATCCTTTTTCTCTTATATTTCTCTCTTAGCTAAAGTTGGGGAAATGGAGGGAAAAAAAGGGGGAATGGTAAAAAAAAAGGGGGAAGATAGGATGATAGGAAGAAAGGCAGATTATTGGATCTACTAATATCAAACATTTTATACTGGTATGGATTATTATATATTGACTAAAATTTAAGAATGTTTTGTTCAAGTTTTGTGTTATGTATTACACACATGCAACTTATTTGAAAATGTGTTGTAAAGTTCTAGTCTTATGAAAGCTAACTATTGCAAACTCTTCAGGATGATTTGAGATATAAATTAGTGGTTAGTCACCATAAATAATTTTACTTGTAGTTTTGTACAACCTGGTATAGTTAATTACAGAAATAAGCTTTACTTAGTCTTTTGTATATGCTTTCAAGTTTAAACAGCTAGTACATAGCTATAAACATGCAATGTTGCTCTAATATACTATAGATAAATACGATCATGCACTATACAATGGTAGATAAATAGATGGTCTTCAAACACTTTAGAGATCTACAGAAAACTGAATTACACATAACCTTATGCCTACAATTAAGTTTATATTATTTTAATAATAAAAATAAGCCTAGGTATTTAGTTCTGCCTTGTCATGTAAAACTGATACAGAATATTTGAAGATTAAAAATATACACCAATCATTCTTATTGTGTATGTCCTAGGAAAAACTGTAGCAGTTACAACATTTTTCTTTCAATATACTTAAACTTCTGAATTTCAACAATAAGATTTTTTTTATAGTAATGAATTTTTTTTATTTTTATCAGTTACATTTTATTAATTCTGTATCCCAGCCGTGCCTTGAACCCTCGTTCCCTTCCAGTCCCTCCCTCCCTCCCTCATCACCACTGTGCTCCTTTTTAAGTCCACTTATAGGGGGGACCTCCCCCCATTCATCTGATCCTGTTTTATCAGGTATCTTCATTGAGTTCCTGTTAGAAATAGTCCTTGTTCCCCTCACTTTGGGAAACCAATTGGTTACTGAGCTACCACAGGCTACAACATCTGAGCGGAGGTTCTAGGTTATATCCATACATGGTCCTTGGTTGAATGTCAGTTTCAGAAAAGACCCTGTGCCCAGATATATTTGGTCTTTGTGGAGCTCCTATCCTTTCCTCATCAGACTAACTCCCCTTCTTTCTTATGATTCCCTGTACTCTGCCAAAGGTTTGGTCATGAGTCTTTGCTTTGAAAACACTGCTAGTTAGAGGCTTTCAGATGCGCTCAGTAGACCCCTGTCATGCGTTCAATGCACGTCCCACAACAATAAGATTTTTAATGTTTTTGATTTAAATAGAATTATAGCCTGTCACCATAAGTGGCACACTCCTGTAATCCCAGAATTCTGGGAGGCAGAGGCAGACAGATAGCTGTGAGTTCAAGGCCAGCCTGGTCTATAGAATCCAGGACAGACAAGACTACACAAAGAAACTCTGTCTCAAAAAAAAAAAAAAGGTATTATATTACCTTTCTCCTTGCCTTTCCTTCTTCCAGCTTTTGCATAGCATTTTAGCGTATATTTGATATTGCAAATTTTTTTCATGAAGTAGATATCTGTCACCTGTGGATTTTCTAAAGTTGTGATGCTAAACAGTTTTCATTCTTATATGTAATTTACATCATTATAATAATATATTAATAATGCCAATCATTATAAAAGAAAATTGTAAACCCGACATAACCTCCAGCAGAAGACGGAACCATAAATTACTGGGTGTGTGACAATCTTTCTTTTTTTCTCAACATCCATTTCCCTTTAATTATTAACTAGATTAGTGTTTTTGGAACAGAAAATGCATGAGAAATGAGAATAAAACTATCTCATTGTAAAATTTTCATCATTTAATAATGTTATAAAAATCACTATTTTGTTATAAAATATTATTGGAAATATTTCACATATAGTTACTTTTTATTTTATTTTTTAAAATTCTTTATTAATATACATTATTCACTTCGTATCACCCCCTGTGGTTCTCTCCCTTCTCCCATCTCAATCCCTCCCTTCTCTGCATGTATGCCTCTCCCCAAGTCCACTGATAGGAGAGGTCTTCTTTTCCTTCCTTCTGATCCTAGTCAATTAGGTCTCATCAGGAGTGGCTGCAGTGTCTTCTTCTGTGGCCTGGTAATGCTGCTTCCCCTCAGGGTTAGGTAATTAAAGAGCAGGACAATCAGTTCATGTCAGAGACAGTCCCTGTTCCTATTACAATAGAACCCACTTGGATACTGAACTGTCATGGGCTACATCTGTGCAGGGGTCTTAGGTTATCTCCATGCATAGTCCTTGGTTGGAATATCAGTCTCAGGAAAGACCCCTGTGTTCAGAATTTTTGGTTCTGTTGCTGTCCTTGTGGAGTTCCTGTCTTCTCCAGATCTTACTGTTTCCCACTTCTTTCATAAGATTCCCTGCACTCTGAACAAAGGCTGCCATAAATCCCAGCATCTGCATTGATTGTCTGCAGGGCAGAGCCTTTCAGAGGCCCTCTGTGTCAGGCTCCTGACTTGTTCCCTCTTTTCACCTTCTTCTGATATCCATCCTCTTTGCCTTTCTGGATAAGGATTGAGCATGTTAGCAAGAGTCCTCCCTCTTGTTTAGTTTCTTTAGGTGTACAGATTTTAGCAGGTTTATCCTATACTGTAAGTCTATATGAGTGAGTATATACCCTCTGTGTCTTTCTGCTTCTGGGATAGCTCACTCAGGATGATCTTTTCCAGATCCTACCATTTACCTGCAAATTTCATGATTTCCTTGTTTTTTATTGCTGAGTAATATTCCATTGTGTATATGTACCACAATTTCTGTATCCATTCCTTCCCTGAGGGGTATCTGGGCTGTTTCCAGCTTCTGGCTATTACAAATAAGGTTGCTACAAACATGTTTGAGCAAATGTCCTTATTGTGTACTTGAGTCTCTTTTGGGTATACACCTAGAAGTGATATAGCTGGATCTTGAGGAAGTGCTATTCCTAGTTGTCTGAGGAAGGGCCAGATTGCTTTCCAGAGTGGTTGTACAAGTTTACATTCCCACCAGCAGTGGAGGAGGGTTCCCCTTTTTCCGCAACCTCTCCAGCATATATTGTCACTTGAATTTTTGATCTTAGCCATTCTCATGGGTGTAAGGTGAAATCTTAGGGTCATTTTGATTTGCATTTCCCTTATGACTAAGGACGTTGAACATTTCTTTAAGTGTTTCTCTGCCATTTGATAATCCAGGAGGTGTCTCCATCCCTTATCTCAAGCTGTACTATAAAGCTACAATACTAAAAACTGCATGGTACTGGCATAGAAACAGACTGGTGGATCAATGGAATCGAGTAGAAGACCCTGACATAAATCCACACACTTATGGACACCTGATTTTTGACAAAGATGCCAAAACCATTCAATTGAAAAAAGATAGCATCTACAACAAATGGTGCTGGTATAACTGGATGTCTACATGTAGAAAAATGAAAATAGATCCATACTTATCACCCTGCACAAAACTAAAGTACAAGTAGATAAAAAACCTCAACATAAAACCAGACACACTAAACCCCTTAGAAGAAAAAGTGGGGAAGAGCCTTGAACTTGTTGGCACAGGAGACAGCTTCCTGAACAGAATACCTACAGCACTGGCTTTAAGAGCAACAATCAATAAATGGGACCTCATGAAACAGAAAAGCTTCTGTAGCGCAAAGGACGCTGTTGTGAGAACAAAACAACTGCCTACAGATTGGGAAAGAATCTTCACTAACCCTATATCTGACAGAGGAATAATATCCAGTTTATATAAAGAACTCAAGAAGTTAAACAGCAACAAATCAAGTAATCCAATTAAAAAATGGAGTACAGAGCTAAACAGAGAATTTTGTTTCATTTTTATGTCAATAAAATATTGAATCTACTTTATTAATGAGAATGTCATATATGCATACAGTGAAACAGGAACATAATATTCACATTACCACTTTCAGCTCTCCTCAAATATTTTTCCCAACACTCTGCTTTCCCAAATTCTTGTCCTTTCTTTTCTTTCTTTCTTTCCTTCCTTCCTTCCTTCCTTCCTTCCTTCCTTCCTTCCTTCCTTCCTTCCTTCCTTCCTTCCTTTCTTTCTCCCTTTCTTTCTTTTTCTTGTCTATGACTCACAAAATCTGAGTGGTTCTTCCCTCACAGGAATAGCCAGGATTTTTAGTCATAAATGATGCTATCAGACTGTCAATATCACAGTGGCATTATTCTCTAACACATATGGTGCAGCAGGAAATGAATGTGGGGCACAAGCAGATTCTAGAACACACTTTGTTTCATGCAAAGAAGTACACTTTTTATTGTGTAGTTGATGGGGTGGACCTTAGAAATAGTGATAACGTAAGATAAATGGTTTTGATAAACATCATAACCAGGTAAAATTGGTTGTGATAGAGAACATTCGACATGTAGATCTATCCCGTGATTTACCTGAGTGCTCTGGAACATTCATATGAAAGATGATGGGGTGTGATTATGATAGATGTTTGCAAGACATTTTATGATGATGTTCAACAAGATGAAGCATGTTTTGGAAAATGTATGGCATGATGCTAACTCTGCAGAATAATTATTACATACATCCTTTCAAAAATTAATTAATTAATTACATTTTATTCACTTTGTATCCAAGCTGTAGCCTCCTTCCTTGTCCCTTCCCAATCCCTCCCTCCCTCTTCTCCTACCACACCACTCCTCCAGTCCACCTATAGGGGAGGTCTGACCCTAGCCTATCAGGTCTCAAAAGGTGTGGCTGCATTGTCTTTCTCTGTGGCCTGGTAAGGCTGCTCCCTCTGAGGACTCTGATATTAAGTTTGATTATACTGAATTATTGCTAAACAACTCTAAATGACCCTTTCTCATGACTTTCTAGAAGACATATATTCTAAGTTAACATTTTCTAATATATATTTAGTAATTACTTTTATTTTAAATTGTATATATATATGAGGATAAGTAGAAAATAATTTAAAATGAAAGTAATTACTAAATAATTACTACATTATACTATACTACACTGTGTGTGTGTGTGTGTGTGTGTGTGTGTGTGTGTGTGTAGTGTTACAGTCATACTGGCCTCTTTGATTTCCCTCACCTGTTGAGCTAATCTATCATTTAGCTGCTTTTTACTTTTCTCCAAAATACTTCATGACTTTAATCAACTCTCAGCTTCACGATATAGTCTAATAAAACATTTAATTTAAAATATCTGTTTCCTTCATTTTACATCTCACAATAGTTTTTATTTTTTAAAAATGCATAGTTTAAATATTATTATTATCTTTTTCCCTAGGTTATACCCCTTATACCTGCTAGTACCTGATATTCTAAAAGTGTTTGACAGCTATTAATGATTCACAAATAGAAAATTTATTGAATGAGAATCACTGAATTTCTAACAGAAGATGCCTGATTGCTGCAAGTATGGTGCTTTTAAAAAATTTTATGCCAGAAACCATATTCCTCATAGATTATTAACAGAAAATAGTGACCTGTTAGTAGGAAGACTTGCTGAACCTCCTTGTGATATTGGCTAACGACTGGTAGTGATGGGGAAGACAGATTGATGCATTTGCAGGCACAAAACTGTCAGAATGGTGCAATTTTCTGCTGAGTTTTGTTGATTAATGATTTTACATTTGGTCAAAATTAGTAAAACTTGTCATTTATGTTATTTCCCTTACTATGCCTCATTTCAAAATTTGTGAAAATCTGCAAGTGTAGCTCCAGATATTACAGCTCTTGGGACTAAAAAGATATTTTCTTCCTACATTCTTGAATCATACTATACTATTTCTACACTAATTAAAGCAGCTGAGTTTGATTAGCCTGACTGATGCCCATGTGAGAAAATGGCTAGATTTAATGAAAAAAAAAACTTATAAAGAAGATAATCTGTCTGATGGTAAAATAATGTGTTCAGAAATCTAATTTAAGTTTGCAAATGACTAAGTGCCTTAGAAGTTGTGGAGAATGAAAACAGAAGCCAAGTGAATGAGTTGATGAATAAGGCACAACACGGATGGAATGGCAGATCTTTCCATTCTTTTTTTTTTTTTAAGAACCACATGTTTTAATTTATATCAATATTTAATGTCGATATCATCCATTTCCACTGTATTTCTAAAGTTTTTCCTCAAATTTCTATTTTAAGCTCATTCAGAGATTATATGTTGCCATACTGTTCTGTTCTAATGTACACAACACCATAAATAATTGAAGCAAGAAAATGAAAGTTTGTCATCTCTGTTTAGACAATGGATTTTTCCTACTTGGATTAAACTACTATATTTCATTCTACCAAAGCATCAAGGATGAAGATGACTGCGAAGACACATTAAATCAAATGGAAAAGAAGAACATGCTGTGTTTATCAATATTACCTGTTCCAACACTGTAGCTTTGCCTTTACTCAAGTGAGCAGAGATCTCATGTAATGAGATTTTGGAGAATGTATTTGAGAAACAGAGTGATCAGCCATTCTGTTGGCATACTTGATATGGTAATATTACAGGAATGAAGAGAGATATAACCTGAAGTTAATCAACCAGGCATGTTTTTTCATAATTATGTTTCTGTAAAATGTATTCCTCTCTAGGGCACTGTGAGAAAATAGCTCATTTGCTCTGTGTTTATTCAAGACCTCAGCCTCTGATCTCTAGATTGGCACAGGTAGTGATGGGAAGAAGCTACTGAAATGATGGTCAAGGCAGTGTTATGTACAAATACAGCTCGGTCATAAGGATTAATCAAAACTAGGTGTTCATTATTATTATTATTATTATTATCATTATTATTATTATTTTAGTTTATTACACCTTATTCACTTTGTATCTCTGCTGTAGCTTTCTCCCTCATGTCCTCCTGGTCCCCCCCTCCATCTCTGAATATCTGTGAATAAATCACAAGGGCTACTGCATTTGTAAAATAAACTTTATTAATGCTTACATCACACAGTGATGCCAGCACCTTAAGAGTGGGAGTTTTCCTATTACAGTGGAACCCACTTGGATACTGAACTGCCATGGGAAAGCAGCATTACCAGGCCACAGAAGAAGACAATGCAGCCACTCCTGATGAGACCTAATTGACTAGGATCAGAAGGAAGAAAAAGAAGTCCTCCCCTATTAGTGGACTTGGGGAGGGGCATGCATGCAGAGGGTGGAGGAAGGGAGGGATTGGGACGGGAGGTGGGAGGGAACCTCAGATACAAAGTGAATAAAGTGTAATTAATAAAGAATTTAAAAACATAGTGTGAGTTTTCAACACCCCACTCTCACCAAGGGACAGATGAATGAGACAGAAACTAAATGAGAAGTAATGACACTTCTTAAATAAAATGGACCTAATAAATGTCTACAGAATGTTTACCCAAACACAAAACAGTATTCTTTCTTCTTAGCAACTCACAGAACCTTCTCCAATTGACTATATAGTCAGGCACAAAGCTATCCTCAACAGATACAAGAAGATTGAAATAATCCCTTGTATCATACCAGCAATGTGTACTTTAAAAGATTACACAGTTGTAGTTTATTCTGCACTCCTTGTCCATTTTAGTTTATACATATATATATATATATATATATATATATTTGTGTATATGTGTTATGTATTCATTATTTATATGTTTCTAGCATCCTATCTTGTCATCTGCTTTATTGGGTTTTGGTTGCTTTATGTTGCTTTGCTTTGAGTTTAAGGTTCAAAGAATAACAAAGTAACTAGGAAAAGAAGGTACATAAACTAATGTGTGAGAATTTGGTCTTCTATGCAGAATCTGAACACAGAGAGGAGCCATGAATCAATAAATACTAGCAGTCTATCAAAACTCAAATGTAAGGAAACAGATAACCCTGGAAACCCTCCCAACGTGCTTTCCAGTCCATGCCTGTAATCTGATGAATCTGATGAGGAGCTTATACTGTTAAGGACTATGAAATAGTACATTGAGGTTGTTTGTTAAATTCTACTGTTTTAAAAGTGACAGAAATTTTATGCACTATCTTATTTCAGCAAGTGATTCGAACTATGTTTTCCATAGAAGAGTGGTAGCAATCAAGTGGAAACACTTATTATGCTTTAATTTTCTCTTAATTTTACCTTAAAAATCTACATTATTAGTGTATATTCTGATAATAGATTTACATGCAACACATGAGCAACCCTGAAAACATACATGCAAGTATTATATAGACTTAAAAGTTTATGTTAATAAAATATTTGTATATGGATATGCATATATACATGAAGCAACAATTAATAAAGAAAGAGACCATCAATTTGAAAGTAAGGAGGAGTATGTAAATGGGGTTAGAAGGAGGAAAGGGAGGTAGCAATAATGTAATTATTTTAACTTCTCAAAAATAAAAGAAATTAAAAAGAGAAAATATTTAATCTACATAACACTCAATAAACATAACTTGTACCACCATCTTTCACATTATTGCCATTAAAATCATATTGGAAAAAAACAATTAAGAACAAAAAATAAAAAATATAATAAAGAAAGATCTAAATATTTTTCTATAAACCCCACGTTCAGTTCATTTAGGAGCTACTGATCTTATAACTTTTTTACACGGAAAACTTTCTCTGATATCTTTCTTGTTTGTAATACAAACATCTTTAATGAACCTAAATGAAGTAAAAATGATAGTAATTATGATTATTGTAGAAAGGGTTTCTAATTCTTATTTTTAGAATAAGTCATTTTGCAGTGGTTCAATTGCATCTTTCTTCCTAATACCAACTTTTTAACACACAGTCAACACTAAGCTCTTTTTACAAAGACTATATGTTATATATGTCTTTTTACAAAGACTGTATGTTATATGTTATATATTATATGTTATATATTAAGCTATCAATTAATATTAATGATTTTTTGGATAAGATTTTTTTGTGATGGTTTATATTATTTATCACTCTTTATTGATTAACTAATTGAAGGATGTTTATTTCCGGGTTTATTTTGGTGAAGTTAAAACAAAATCATTGAGTAGGCATTAGTGTTAGAATTGTATGAAGATGTTTTCACACCCAAAAGTATGGACACTGGTTGTTGACTTGTATGAACTGTCAACAATAAGGCTGGCTATTTACATAAACAAATATAGATATATCTACATGTGTATATGCATATGAATTGCATTGTATGTATCTTTCATTCCAAGTATATATTAATCTACGAATGTAATGGTTACCTGTACTTAAAACTTCCTACTGTCTGAGCAGTCTGCACAGTATGACTCATGGCTAATGCCGCGGTGGTAGCTCCAACAGCTGCCAATGAGATGGCAGTAACAATGGCGGCTGTAATTCCAAGATCCCTTTTCTGTCTGAAGAGAGTCATAGCGTGAGGGGCATCAACAGGCACAGGCACCCAGCAAGGCATGCGAGTAACCAGGGCATAGCTAACTTCACTCGCATTCCAGCATTGGGCAAAAAAGCAAGTATCATTACCACAATTACTTGGCTCTATCTGGCTAACAATGAATAGAAATGGGGGATATAAATACACAGGTGTGGGCTTATAGGAAATATTATGAGAAGCCTTAACCCCCTCGTTGGAACATCCTGCATCAGTTCTAGAACTAGCAGTGGTGGTTTCCGAAGTCTGAATAGGTTCAGGAGACCATTGCCCCCAGGGGTGAGACGTGCTCCATGTAAATTGACTAACTCCATGTTTTCCTCCACTTTAGAAAGTCATTTAAGGTTCTTAAATTATCTTTTTTTAAAAAATTTTTCATCGATTACACTTTATTCATTCTGCA
This sequence comes from Rhombomys opimus, assembly GCA_010120015.1. Classification (NCBI taxonomy): domain Eukaryota; kingdom Metazoa; phylum Chordata; class Mammalia; order Rodentia; family Muridae; genus Rhombomys; species Rhombomys opimus. The sequence goes on from REGO01000535.1 coordinate 362,295, forward strand.
TCCCCCCATAAGCCCCTCCCTCCTCCCCTCCCGATCCCACCCTCCCTCTCCTTTCTGCATTCAAGACTGCTCAGACCCTAAATAATCTTTTAGCCAATGTAGCTCATGCTCTAGATGTAAAAAAAAGGAATTAATGCTCAACTAAAAGGAGACTTGATGGTGTTCAATCAGAGGACTGACCTCATGCAGGAGCAAATTGATACCCTATGGCAAATCGCTCAACTTGGCTGTCAATGGAAGTATGCTGGACTTTGTGTCACTAGCATACAATATGAGAATGTTTCCCGTGCTGCAAATCTGTCTAAACAATTGTCTAGCTATATTTTAGGTAATTGGACTGAAGAATTCAATACTATGATGGAGCAGCTGAGAGTGGCCATTGTTACGGCAAATTCTACCAGAGTGGACTCACGAATAGCCACAGGAGTATCATCATGGATTGCTGCAGCCATGAATCATCTGAAGGAATGGGCGGGCATGGGAGCATTAGCAGGCCTTCTGGTGTTGGTCGCCTTGGTTTGCCTGTGGTGTATATGCAAGGTTAGAGTCTCACAACAGTGTAATGCAGCCATGATCATTCAGGCCTTTACAGCCATTGAAGCAGGACAGTATCCCCAAGCTTGGTTGGCTACCATAAAAAGCTAAAATGTTACGCTCAGGATGCGAGGCTAAGCACTGCACTCAGGGTCAGCCGCTCTCGACCCAGAGAAGAGCATGTCTGATTGCATGCGGGTTGATGCCCCAGGTCCCGCCTCTGAGAAAAAGGTATCGGACGGGTCTGATGCTCTTTGGGTGGATGACACCTAAATGAACATTGGTACAAAGTCCCAATATATTTCTAACATCAGAGATCAGACCTCTACTCTTGCCTGATGCGTCTAAAACAAAAAGAGGGAACTGTAGAGAGCTGCGTAATACCGCGCCTTAAAGATGGAGCTGGTTTCCGCCTTCCACCTTCCCGACGGTGAGTGCTCTCTGTCACAAACAACTCCATATTTGGCTAAGGCTGAGGATCTGGCTTGCTTCCATGTATGTGGACCTATTTGCATTGCCCACGAGGCACGCTGGGGTTGGCTACCCAGAGGCTATTTTAAGCTGTGGGCTGGCTTTCCCCAGGGTCAGAAGATTGTCCAAGGTTCCTGAATAAACTGCATTGAGAAGAAAAAAAAAAAAAAAAAAAAGATCAGAAAGAAGGAGAGGAGGACCTCCCCTATCAGTGGACTTGGGGAGAGGCATTCATGCAGAAAGGGGGGGAGGGTGGGACCGGGAGGGGAGGAGGGAGGGACTTATGGGGGGATACAAAAGGAATAAAGTGTATTTAATAAAAGTTAAATAAAAAATTAAAAAAAAAAAACTTCCTACTGTCTTAAAATAATTCTGTACAGACACAAAATGATGTGCTTCACTTAGCATGCACTGCCTTTAATGACAATGAAGTGAAGCTTGTATTTGGCTACAAAACAAAAACTTGTCTTGAACTACGATAAACTCATAAAAGTTAGCTTACGTTTTTATGTAGTAAAGAATGCCTGGCCACAGAGGAAGACAATGCACCAGTCCTGATGAGACCTGATAGGCTAGGGTCAGAGGGAAGGGGAGGTGGACCTCCCCTATCAGTAGACTTGTGGAGGAGAATGTGAACAGATGAGGGAGAGAGAAGATGAGGGAGGGGGCTACAGCTGGGATGCAAAGTAAATAAAGTGTAATTAATTGAAAAAATTTTTAAAAAAGAAATGACTGTTGGAAAACTGCATGCAAGTAACATGGCATTGAACTGTTGTTTTCTTAGACCAATGGAGTCTCCATGACACCCTATTATTATTAAAACTAAGGAAGTTGTTTCATAGTATGGACAGAGACTGGCTGTGAAACATTCTTGGTGAGTCTAGACAATCTATCAATCTGAAATTATGAAAAACAAATATATCCAATATGAAGGCAAAGCTATAAAAGCAGTCTTTTATGTGCTATAGTTTTAATTAACTACATAATTGTGATTAAGTTTATAGCCTACGATTGAAAGAGAACTTTGAAGGCCCTAGGGGACCAAAGTAAGATAAATTATGTTTACATTCGCATTGTATTTTTATTTTTCATCTTACAGTTTACATGCCAAATACTTGTCCCATTCAGCTTGTCCATATGGAAGCATGTTTAAGGATGATATAAACATGGCAAACCTATTAACTCTGTACTTGATAATTAAAGTGTAAACATTGGCTTAATCATTGGTTTGTTTGCTGAAAATCCTCCACCTGGTGGTCCCTTGACAGTAGATTTTAATATAATTTAAACACAACATAATCCCTTAATTTAGAATTTATGGAATATATGATGACATAATAGATACACAGCAGGTTATTTTTAAACATGTCAATGTGATTTCTAGCATCTTCAAAAAACAATCTGCCTACTCAATTGCTGAAATTACCACCTGCTCAAGATTTTTATAAAGTTTTGTTTTTCCTAATTTGAAATGAATGATTCTTGTTAATAATATTTTTCTCCTTATTTCTACAATTCTTTAAGCAAGTGATAAAGGCTTCTTATTACAGCAGTGTCAATGACTCATGGTTTAAACACAGATTAAGAAAACATACAAAATTAAGTTGACAATTGAGTTTATGGACATATATGTGAAACATGTCTCAATTCTTTTTACAAAACATACAACAGAAATTTCACGAAAGAACTTCACTTAATGACTTGGAAATCTATTTACTACTATTTTTTAAGCAGCGGTTATTATAGTAACCATCCACTAGATTGTGCAGAAGTCACTATTTTGCTATAAGTATCAAGATATATATATTTGCTCTGATTTTGAACTTGAAATGTCTTTTTACCTTAGCAGCTTTTTTACCTTAGCTTTATTCCGGGTTACAAAATATAATAGTTATAAAAGTTGAATCTAAACCTATCTTGTTAGCAGTGAGCTACAGAATATAGTTGAAAATATTTAAAATGGTTACTTTTAAAGCACATATTAAATATATTCATCAGTCCAGGTTGCATTAATTCCAGAGGCTCTAAGCACTATTTTTTTTTTTTTTGGCAGCTCTAATTGTCATTTACTCATCCTGCCAATATTTTTTCTGTTACTATATTGCTTAATTAAAATGCCAATTGAGTCTATACGCTGCTAATAATATGGGAGAGAAATGTAAAGAAAGTGAAACACACCCTACTCATGAGATAAATACTAGCTCATATGCTGGCTTTGGTTATTAATCCAAACAATACCAATGAAAGATAAATACAAAGGACACTGTCTACAGAATAAAATGACAACCTACAGACTGTGAAAAAAAATCTTCACCAACCCAGAATTCTTTTTTTAAATTTTATTTCTTTTTTAGTTTTTAATATTAGTTACAGTTTATTAACTTTGTATGCCAGCTGTATCCTGCTCCCTCATTCCCTCCCAACCCCAACCTCCCTCCCTCAGAATTCTTTTTTTTTTTTTTAGCTACATAACAAAGGAAGCTGTTTTTCTCTTTTATTTATTTTTTTTTATTTTTATCAGTTACATTTTATTAATTCTGCATCCCAGCCGTGCCCCGAACCCTCGTTCCCTCCCACTCCCTCCCTCCCTCCCTCATCACCACTGTGCCCCTTTCTAAGTCCACTGATAGGGGGGACCTCCCCCCAGAATTCTTAATATTCAGGTTTTCATTGAGAATTTGAACTTATTCATATAAAATTAAATACAGTGAATATTTGTCAACATCTTAGTTACTCTTCTATTGTTGTCAAGAGACAAGCCAAGGCAACTCATATATATATATATATATATATATATATATATATGCATGCACTTACTTGAAATTTTGCATACATTTTTATAGGCTAAGTCCATGATCATTATAATAGGCAATAGACAAGCATAACACTGCAGCAATAACTGGGTGAGTAACATGCTGATACCTAGGCAGGAGACAGAAAGACCCTAGGCTTGTTTTTGATATCTCAAAGCACACACCTAGTGATATAGTTCCTCTAACCAGGCCATAAATACTTCAACAAGGAAATACATCCTAATCCTTCCTGAGGTGTCCCACTGACTGGGGACAAGCATTGCATTATATGAAACTGTGGGGAACAATTTTATTCAAACAAACTCAGTCAATAATGTCTTTATTAATTTTACTAGTTCTGAGATTTTTCTAAACCTGACCTTACTTAAACCTTTACTGAATACTTGAGAAGAATTCCTAAAAATTCTATACACATTTATAAATACATATAACCATCCCTACTATTTACATCTTGAGTTAGTGTATTAAATTCGCTCCAATAAGAAAATATAACATTTATAAATTTTGTAAGCAAAAGTCCATCATTGTGCTGCATAGTTTGACCTATCATCTTGACATAATCTCGAATCACCCAGAAAGATGGTACCCAGAGAAATTATCTTGATTTGGTTTGTCTGTAGCAAAATCTCTGGGAAATTATTTTATCTTCTGTAGGACAACCAAATCCATTGTCAGTGTCAAGGTTGACTCGGCTGGTTGTTTTGAACTATATAGGAGTGGAACAAAGATACATTTACTCTTCTCTCTTTTCTCTTACCTGCAGTTGTGAAATGGTTAGGTGCTTGAGTTGCCCCTGCCTCCATTTCCATAAGTGGTGGATTGCCATATACAACTGTAATTCAAAGAAACTCTTTCCTCCCCTATGTTTCTTCTTGTTAAAATATTCCTTACAGAAACAAAAATGGAACCAGGACAATTGTGTCCCTTAAGGTTTACTTTGTGTGTTGTATGGTTGATGGGTTTTTATATAATACATACTATTTGTGGTCACCATTACAGTACCACTCAACAGAGTTTAACAGCCCTAAAATTCCTCTCTGCTTCACTTAGCCTGCCTAACACCCTCATCTTGAACTCTCAAAACTACTGACTGTTTTACTCTCTATGGTTATTCCTTTGACAGTGTGTCAAATCATTAGAATCAAAGTTAGCATTTCTTTTATTTTTTCAGCTATTTTTTATTTATAATTTATTACAATATATTCACTTTGCATCCCTGCTGTGGTCCTGTCCCTTGTCTACTCCCTCCATCTTCTCCTCCTGTGCTGCTTCCCTAGAACACTGATGGGGAAGGTTCTTCTCTCCTTTTATCTGACCCTAGCCTATCAGATGTCATTAGAACCTGCTGCATTGTCTTCTTCTGTAGCCTGGCAAGGCTGCACCCCCAGGGTGAGGTGATCAGAGAGCCTGCTACTGAGTTCATGCCAGAGACAGCCGCTGCCCCCCTTACTGGGGATAACCAGTTGGGGACTGAGTTTCTGGGCTACACCTGAGTAGGGGTTTTAGGTTCTCTCCATGCATATTCCTTGGTTGAGCTCTCAGTTTCTGCATGGATCCCAGGGCCCACATTTTTTGGCTCTCTTGGTCTCCTTGTGGAGTTCCTGTCTCCTTCAGATCTTTCTATTTCCCCCTTCTTTCATAAAAACCCATTCAGTCTGCCCAAACATTGGCTAAGTGTCTCAGCCTCTACTTTAATTAATGGAGTCTTTAGAGGCCCTCCATGGTAGGCTTCTGACCTATTTTCTGTCTTCTACTACTTCTGTTGTCTAATGTATTTGCCCTTAGGAATGAAGATTGAGAGATCTCCCATGTTCATGAATCAGTAGAATAAATGTGAAAATGGCCATCCTACAAAAAGCAATCTACAGATTCAATGGAATCCCCATCAAAATACCAACACAGTTTTTTAGAGAATTCGAAAGAAAAATTCTCAATTTCATATGGAAAAACAAAAAATACAGAATTGCTAAAACAATCCCGTATAATAAAAGATCTTCTGGAGGTATCTCCATCCTTCATCTCAAGCTGTTCTATAGAGTAACAGTAATAAAAAACTGCATGGAACTGGCATTGAAACAGTCTGGAGGATCAATGGAGCTTAATAGAAGAGCCGGAAACAAACCCATACAACTACGAATATTTGATTTTTGAATAATAAGAAAAAACAATACAACGGAAAAAGATAGCATCTTCAACAAATGGTGCTGGTCTAACTGGATGGCTACATGTATAAAAATGCAAATATATCCATATTTTTCACCCTGAACAAAACTAAAGTCCAAGAGGATCAAAGATCTCAACATAAAACCTGACACACTAAACCTGTTAGAAGAAAAACAGGAGAAGAGCCTGGAACTAATTGACACAGGAGACAACTTCCTGAACAGAACACCAAGAGGACAGGCTCTAAGAGCAACAGTCAGTTTCATGGGACCTCATGAAACTGAAAAGCTTCTGTAAAGCAAAGGACACTGTCATCAAAACAAAACAACAGCCTGCAGATTGGGAAAGGATCTTCACCAACCCTTTATCTGACAGAGGGCTAATATCCAGAATATATAAAGAACTTAAGAAGTAAAACACCAACAAACCAAGTAACCTATTTTAAAAAATGGGGTACAGAGCTAAACAGAGAATTCTTCTTTTTATTTTTATTTTTTTTCTTATTAGTTACATTTTATTAACTCTGTATCCCAGCTGTATCCAGCTCCCTCATTCCCTCTCAATCCCACCCTCCCTCCCTCCTCTCTGCCCTTACCCTTTCCAAGTCCACTGATGGGGGGGGGACCTCCTCCTCATTCATCTGACCCTGTTTTATCAGGTCTGCAAAGTCCTTCTCTGTGGCCTAACAGGACTGTTCCTCCCTTGGGGGGTGGGGAGATCAAAGAGCCATCCACTGAGTTCCTGTTAGAAATAGTCCTTGTTCCCCTTACTATGGGAAACCAGAGAATTCTTAATAGAGGAATATCGAATGGCAGAGAAACACTTATGGAAATGCTCAACATCCTTAGTCATCAGGGAAATGCAAATCAAAGCAACTGTTAGCTTTCACCTTATACCAATCAGAATAGCTAAGATCAAAAACTCAAGTGACAACAGATGCTGGTGAGGATATGGAGAAGGGTGAACCCTCCTCCATTGCTGGTGGGAATGTAAACTTGTTTAACCACTTTGGAAATCAATCTGGCGCTTTCCCAGAAAATTAGGAATAGTGTTACCTCAAGGTCCAACTATAACACTCCTGGACATCTGAAATATGCACAACTATACAACATGAAAATTTTCTCAAGCATGTTTGTGACAGCTTTATTTGTAATAGGCAGAATTTGGGAAAAAACCTAAGTGTTCCTCAACAGAGGAATGGATACGGAAATTGTGGTACATTTACCCAATGGACTACTACTATTGGGTAGTAGTCATTGGGTAGTAGCTATTAAAAACAAAACAAAAATCTGAAATTTGCAGTCAAATGGTGGGAACTAGAAAATGTCATCTTGACTGAGGTAACCCAGAAGCAGAAAGACACATGTGGTATATATTGACTCCTAAGTGGTTTTTAGGCATATAATATAGGATAAACGTACTAAAATCTGTACTAGTAAAGAAGTATTTCTTATTTTAGCTCAGAAAATTTATTAAAATTACTCTTATGTTGTTTTGTAACTTTAGAGTCACCAACATTTGTTGAAAAATATTCCGTGTGGCTTCTATTAATTCACCCACATGAAATAACCTTTATATAGTCATGCAGCAAATATTTGTGTGAAGGTTTTTCTGTGAACATAATTTAGCCCCCAAACTTGGTGAATATGTAGGAGCATGGTTAGTCTGTGTTCACACTTATGAGAAACATCCAAACTCCCTTCTAAAATGAATGTTAGTTACTTTTCTTTTCGGTCTCACAAAATACCGATAAAGCAATTTCATGAAGAAAGAATGTATGATGGCTCACAGTTTGAGAGCACAATCTATCATGACATAGAAGATTTAGCAGCAAGAGCTTGAAGGACCTAGTTACATTGCATCTTCAGTCACATGATCACTGATCTTGGCTCATTTGCACCATTATATCCAGTCCAGGACCCAACCAAAGGATTGATACCACCCACATTGGGTCTCCCCACACCAGGGAACCTAACCTTGATCACACCACATAGACATATACAGAGAAGTGATTGTTCGCCCTGTCAAATTGACAGTAAATACTAAGCACTTAAATGAAATAGTGCTTCATTTCCACCACCACGGACTGAGTGCTGGCTGCCCCAGATCCACCTCTGCTTCAGCTCCTGCCAGAGCTGGAACTTTGTTTTCTTATTGGTGGGCAGGAACTGGCATTTCATCATTGATTTAATCTGAAATTCATTACTGACAATATCTCCACCATGCATTCTTCTGCTTACTTGCCATATATGGGTGTTCATTGACCATTTAAAAATCTTCGCATTATTTGATTTTTTTTTTTACCGTGTTGGACTTTTATTTCTGCAGGGATTTTTTTCCTAGTACAATTTACATTATGTTTCTTTACTCATTAATTTTTAAGAGCTTTTAACTGTATATAAATTATTGGGAACATTTTATAATTGACATACTCAGATCTGTGGATTTACTTGTCACAATTTTACCACCATATGATTTTTAGTAAACATATTATTGTGTGATTCACTTCTGCATAAAATAAAATGGTTACTTTATTTGGTATTTTTGGTATTTGGTATTTATTTGGTATTTTTGTATTTTGTGAATCAATCATTGGGAAAACTACGAAAAAGAAACTTGTAAATCAATTAGTGAAATTACACCTTCTAGTTTGTAACATCACTTTATTCCAATGGCTTATAATCTCAGTAACAGTATATACTACATATTATATAAAGTATATAACATACACATAAAATACATATCATATATTGCTTGTTTATACAAGATATATGTGTGTCCATAACTATTGTGTAGAAAGAAGTTATGCAAATTTTCCTTTGCATTATGCACTAACTCCTTAATGCGTATCATAATAATACAGTGTTTGTTAATCAGTTATTTGATAACCAATAGCAACACCTAAAGCACTGGCAATCCATTCAAGATATCTTCCAATTGTAATTAGTCATTTGTTATTGTTAAAAACAAACACACAATTATAAAAACCAGTACAGATATGGCTCTGAATACAATTCTTTATTGTTAAATTTGAGACTATCTTGAAACCATTGTAAAAAGAGGTTAAATTGTTATTCTGTTCATAAAATAAATGATGCCTGATCTCTCAGACTGCAGAAATAAACTTCAGGGTCAGAAATTCAGAATAATTATCATTGTAATATTAGACATGTTTAGACTAGCTACGATAATCCTGTGTACTTCAAATCCATTCACACATAAAATGAAAATAATAGAAGTAACTGACAGAATACTGTGAGGCGTACAGAGAAGCTGCTGTATGCACCCACTGCTAGAAATAGTATTAAATTTGTATATGAATATAAAATGTGAACAGGATATATTAAACAAAATAAGCATTTGATTACTAACAGTAGCATATATGTTTGAAAATAAAGGGGTTTTACATTTCTTATCTTACATACATGTGTAAAATTTTTTCTAACTAACGTTTCTCCTGACATGCATTGAGGTAAATATATCAGTAAGAACTTATACACTGATCATTTTTATTCGTATAAAGAGAAATTGATTTCAATGTAACATTTTTGATGTCTCATAATATTAATATAGTGTCTCAATGCCATGAACGATTAAAGTATTATAATATGGTTATGCTAGACACTTCCCGAGTGTAAAATCATTTCCTACTTAGGTTATATTTTTTGTCTGTGAAAAAAAGAAAGACAGATTAATAGCTAAAGGTTATCTCAATGTTGTTTCTTCTCTCATGTTGAACTGGCAGTTGTGATCATGTTTAAAGTGGCAGAAGCGAATATTATAGTGTTGCTTCATAGAAGATGTTTTTTGAGGTCAGGAAAAATAATAGATGATGGAGAGATAATAGATACGTGTTATAGAATAATAGAATAATAGATATGTGTTGAACTTTGAAGATTTTTAATATGACATAATAAAAGGTAGTATACTTGACAAAAACATTTTACAATGTGTTTTGTTTTTTTATTTATTTTTATTTTTTATTATTTATTTTTTTTTACATTTTATTCACTTTGTATCCCCCATAAGCCCCTCCATCCTCCCCTCCCAATCTCACCCTCCCTTCCCCTTCTTCTTGCATGCCCCTCCCCAAGTCCACTGATAGGGAGGTCTCCCTCTCCTTCCTTCTGATCTTAGTCTATCAAATCTCATCAGGAATGGCTGCTTTGTCATCTTCTGTGGCCTGGTAAGACTGCTCTCCCCTCAGGGGGAGGTGATCAAAGAGCAGGCCAATCAGTTTATGTCAGAGGCAGTCCCTCTTCCCATTACTATGTAACCCTCTTGGACACTACACTGCCATGGAGTACATCTGTGCAGGGGTTCTAGGTTATCTCCATGCATGGTACTTGGTTGGAGTATGGGTCTCAGGGAATATCCCTGTGTTCAAACCTTCTGGTTCTGTTGCTCTCCTTGTGGAGACCCTGTCCTCTTCAGATCTTAGTATTTCCCACTTCTTACATAAGATTCCATGCACTCTGCCCAACAGTTGGCCATAAAGTATCAGCATCTGCTTTGATAGTCTGCAGAGCAGAGCCTTTCAGAGGCCCTCTGTGGCAGGGTCCTAGGTTGTTTCCTGCTTAATTCTTATTCTGATGTCCATCCTCTTTGCCTTTTGGGATGGGGATTGAGCATTTTAGTCAGAGTCCTCTCTCTTTATTAGTTTCTTTAGATGTACAGATTTTAGGTTTGTCCTATAAGTCTATATGAGTGAGTATATACCGTGTGTGTCTTTCTGCTTCTGGGACAGCTCACTCAGGATGATCCTTTCCAGGTCCCACCATTTACCTGCAAATTTCATGATTTCCTTATTTTTCATTGCAGAGTAATACTCCATTGTGTAGATGCACCACAATTTCTGCATCCATTCTTCAGTTGAGGGGCATCTGGGCTGTTTCCAGCTTCTGGCTATTACAAATAAGGCTGATACAAACATGGTTGAGCAAATGTCCTTGTTGTGTACTTGAGCCTCTTTTGGATATATGTCTAGGAGTAGTTTGGCTGGATCTTGAGGAAGTGCTATTCCTAGTTGTCTGAGAAAGCGCCAGATTGATTTCCAGAGTGGTTGTACAAGTTTTCATTCCCACCATCAGTGGAGGAGAGTTCCCCTTTCTCCACAACCTCTTCAAAATGTATTGACACTTGAGTTTTTCATCTTGGCCATTCTGATGGTTGTAAGGTGACATTTCAGGGTTGTTTTGATTTGCATTTCCCTGATGGCTAATGAGGTTGAGCATTTCTTTAAGTGTTTCTCTGCCATTCGATATTCCTCTACAGAGAATTCTCTGTTTAGCTCTGTTCCCCATTTTTTAATTGGATTATGTGGTTTGCTGCTTTTCAGCTTCTTTAGTTCTTTATATATGCTGGATATTAGCCCTCTGTCATATAAAGGGTTAGTGAAGATTCTTTCCCAATCTGTAGGCAGTCACTTTGTTTTGATGACAGTGTCCTTTTACAGAAGATTTTCAGTTTCATAAGGTCCCATTTATTGATTGTTGCTCTTAGAGCCTGTGCTGTTGGTGTTCTGTTCAGGAAGTTGTCCTCTGTGCCCACGAGTTCTAGGGAATTCCTCACTTTTTTTTTTTCTAACAGATTTAATGTGTCTGGGTTTATGTTGAGGTCTTTGATCTACTTGGACTTCAGTTTTGTTCAGGGTGCTTAGTATGGATCTATTTGCATTTTTCTACATATAGTCATCGAGTTGGACAAGCACCATTTGTTGAAGATGCTGTCTTTTTTCCATTGTATGGTTTTGGCATCTTTGTCAAAAATCAGGTGTCCATAACTGTGTGGGTATATTTCTGGGTCTTCTGTTCGGTTCCATTAATCCACCATTCTGTTTCTATGCCAGTACCATGCAGTTTTTATAACTGTTGCTCTATAGTACAGCTTAAGATCAGGGATGGAGATACCTCCAGAAGATCTTTTATTGTAGAGGATTGTTTTAGCAAAATTCTGGGTTTCTTGTTATTCCATAAGAAGTTGAGAATTTTTCTTTCCAGGTCTGTAAAGAATTGTGTTGGCAATTTGATGGGGATTGTATTAAATCTGTAGATTGCTTTTGGTAAGATGGTCATTTTTACTATGTTAATCCTGCCAAGCCATGAGCATGGGAGATCTTTCCATCTTCTCATATCTTCTCCTAATTCTTTCTTCAGAGACTTGAAATTTTTTTCATACAAGTCTTTGACTTCCTTGGTTAGGGTTACACCAAGGTACTTTATGTCATTTGTGGCTATTGTGAAGGGTGTTGTTTCCCTAATTTCTTTCTCAGCCCTTTTGTCTTTTGTATACAAGAGTGCTACTGATTTTTTTGAGTTATTTTTTAATCTGGCCACTTTGCTGAAGGTATTTATCAGCTGTAGGAGTTACCTGGTAGAGTTTTGGGGGTTGCTCACGAAAACTATCATATCATCTGCAAATAGTGATAATTTGACTTCTTCCTTTCCAATCTTTATCCCCTTGATCTCCTTCAACTGTCTTATTGCTCTAGCAAGGACTTCCAGCACTATGTTGAAGAGATATGGAGAGAGTGGGCAGCCTTATCTTGTCCCTGATTTCAGTGTGATTGCTTTAAGTTTCTCTCCATTCAGTTTGATGTTGGCTATAGCCTTGCTGTATATTGCCTTTACTATGTTTAGATATGTGCCTTGTGTCCCTGACCTCTCCAAGACTTTAAACATGAATGGATGTTGGATTTTGTCAAATGCTTTTTCAGCATCTAAGGAGATTAGCATGTGTTTTTTTTTTTTCTTTCAGTTTGTTAATATGGTGGATCACATTGATGGATTTCCATATATCGAACCACCCCTGCATACCTGGGATGAAGCCTACTTGGTCATAGTGGATAATATCTTTGATGTGCTCTTTTATTCGGTTTGCAAGTATTTTGTTAAGTATTTTTGCATCAATGTTCATAAGGGAGATTAGCCTGAAATTCTCTTTCTTTGTTGGGTCTTTGTGAGGTTTAGGTACTAAGGCTTCATAGAATGAGTTTGGTAATGTTCCTTCTGTTTCTATTTTGTGGAATAGTTTGAAGAGAACTGGAGTTAACTCTTCTTTGAAGGTCTGGTAGAATTCTGCGCTGAAACCATCTGGTCCTAGGCTTTTATTGGATGGGAGACTTTTGATGACCCCTTCTATTTCCTTGGGGGATATAGGACTATTTAATTGATTTAACTGACCCTGATTCAGCTTTGGTTATTCAAATCGATCAAGAAAGTTGTCCATTTCATTTAGATTTTCAAATTTTCTTGCATATAGACTTTTGAAGTAAGTCCTAATGATTGTTTGTATTTCCTCAGTGTCTGCAGTTATGTCCCCCTTTTCATTTCTGATTTTGTTGATTTGGGTGGTATCTCTCTGCCTTTTAGTTAACTTGGCTAAGGGTTTGTCGATCTTGTTGATTTTTTCAAAGAAACAGCTCTTAGTTTCATTGATTCTTTGAATTGTTTTAATTGTTTCTAATTGATTGATTTCAGCCCTCAGTTTGATTATTTCCAGCCGTCTGCTCTTTTTGGTGTGTCTGCTTCTTCTTTTTCTAGTGTTTTTAAGTGAACCATTAAGTTGCTTGAATGAGCTCTCTCGAATTTCTTCTTGAAAGCACTTATTGTTATGAACTTTCCTCCTAGCACTGCTTTCATTGTGTCCCACAAGTCTGGGTATGTTGTGTCTTTATTTTCATTGAGTTCTAGAAAATCTTTAATTTCTTTCTTTATTTCTTCCTTGACCCAGCTGTCATTTAGTAACAAGTTGTTCAGTTTCCATTTGTGTGTAGGCTTTTTGCTATTTCTGTTGTTGTTGAGGTCCAGCTTTATTCAATGGTGATTAGACAGGATACAAGGGATTGTTTCAATCTTCTTGTATCTGTTGAGGCTTGCTTTGAGACCAACTATATGGTCTATTTTGGAGAAGGTTCCAGGAGGTGCTGAGAAGAAGGTAAATTCTTTTGTGTTTGGGTGTAAAGTTCTGTAAATGTCTGTGAGGTCCATTTGATTCATGACCTCTGTCAGAGTTATTGTTTCTTTGTTTAATTTCTGTTTTGTTGACCTGTCCTTTGTTGAGAGTAGGGTGTTGAAGTCTCCCACTATTAATGTGTGTGGTTTAAGTTTTATCAATGTTTCTTTTACAAATTGGTGTGCTCTTGTCTTTGGGGCATAGATGTTCAGGATTGTGATATCTTCCTGGTGGAATTTTCCCTTGATGAGTATGAAGTGTCCTTCCCCATCTCTTTTTTATTAATTTTGGTGAAAGTCTATTTTATCAGATATTAGAATGGCTACTCCTGCTTGTTTCTTGGGTCCATTTGCTTGGAAAGTCGTCTTCCAACCCTTTACCCTCAGGTAATGTCTATCTTTATGCCTTAGGTGTGTTTCTTGTATGCAACAGATTGCTGGGTTTTGTTTAGGTATCCATTCTGTTAATTTGTGTCTTTTTACTGGAGAGTTGAGTCCATTGATGTTGAGAGAGATTAATGACCAGCGGCTGTTAGATCCTTTGATTTTGGTGTTGGCTGTGGTCATAAGGTTGTGTGCTTGGTTGCTTTTTGTTTTACTGTAGTAAGGTTAATTATTTTCTGTGTTTTCTTGACAAAAGCTAATTTTCTTGGGTTGTATTTTCCCTTCCAGTGTCTTCTGTAATGCTGGATTTGTGTGTAGGTATCGTTGAAATTTGTTTTTGTCATTGAATATCTTGTTTTCTCCGTCTATGAGGACTGAGAGTTTTGAGGGGTATGTGTCCCCTTCTGGGCCAGAGGCTGTGCACGCCTCTCTAGGCTGGCAACTGAGGGTTCCACTCTAGTCTGGAGGCTGGGCGCCTCACTCTGGGCCAGAGGCTGTGTGTCTCTGTCCTGGATGGTGGCTGGGGAACACTGCAGGAGGCTGTGTGCGCTGATCTAGGGTGGCGTGTGTGCCTGCTGGTCCCCAGGACCTTTACCAGTTATTGACTGGTTGACCTGATGTTGGTCCCAATTAATTTCCACACTGTAGGCTTTCCTCTCACCTGGCAATCACAAACTCTGGTGTTTTAGGTCCCTTGGTTCAGTCTCCTGGACACTGTGCCAACACTGCTGTCCTGCTCCTCAGACACAGTGTCCTCCCTGCAAAGCCATCTTTGTTCTCGTCTACAATGTGTTTTGTTTTGATTTGTTTTCCTCCCAAGTTGGGTCATCTGTGTTAGTTTGTTTGTTTGTTTATTTATTTTTCTCATGAATAGCATTTTTTTCTTTATTAATTACAGTTTATTCACTTTGTGTCCCCCCTGTGGTTCTCTCCCTCCTCCTGTCCCAATCCCTCCCTTCCTCCACCCTCTGCATGCATGCCCCTCCCTAAGTCCACGATAGTGGAGGACTTCTTTTCTTTCCTTCTGATCCTAGTCAATCAGGTCTCATCAGCAGTGGTTGCATTGTCTTCTTCTGTGGCCTGGTAATGCTGCTTCCCCCTCAGGAGTAGATAATTAAAGAGCAGGCCAATTAGTTCATGTCAGAGGAATGATTTTTACATATTCCTACAGGTAGTCTAAAGGTTTTACAAGCACAAGTTTCAAGAGTGAATGCCTTAGGAAAAACGAGATGATGAAATCTTGCACAAAGAAGATATCTGGCTACAGCCCAGGCTGATGGGGATAGAGGACATCTGGGTTCTCAGTCAGCAGTTACAGTTTGACTTCTACAAAGGTAAACGTATCAGACCATGCTGGTCATGAACAAAATTGCCATGTTTGATTCATAAGCTTTTGAAAGTTTTCATTTCAATGCTCACCCAAAATTATGCGCACTTCAAATTATTTGACTCTGCAAGGAAAGGAAACAAACACTATAAATCATTTCATGGGCTATAGGAAGAAAAGGTAAGGGCACCTAATCCCCAGGGAAAAGTTAAGAAAAGGACATTAGCATTAGTTAATTTACTTAGAGGCAATTAGCCATCAACAACATCAACCCCTCATCCTTGGCATTTGTCAATGTTATCTTATTTTGCAATAAGATAATTTAGTTAAGGGCTTCAAAATGAAGTAATTTACTATGGCTCATTGTTCTTACTTTAAATGAAAAGGCAACACACATATAAAAAAGGCAGTGTTAAGACACTGAAAGAGACTGACAAGATGAAGCCACAAACAGGTGGAAGCTAGGATATCCACTTGATCCTGGAAAAAATAAGAAACTAAGTTCCATGTAGTGAGTGTTCCAGGGGCAACACAAATCCTTAGAAAGTCAAACTTCTACTGACCAGACATTTGATAATTTTCTTTGTACATGGCATTAATCTACGATGATTCATTATAATAACCTCAGGTAATGAATACATACTGTATGTTTAGAAAAAATTAATGAAATGTTTCCCACTTAAAAATCAAGCTTTATTTTTATTTGTGGAAAATTAACTTAAATAAAATAAATCAGGTAATTGTCACTGGATCCAAAATGATATGAAATATTTCTAATGAGATGAACACTAAAATACCACAAACTGACCAGAAATTCATGTAGCAGAGGAACCTGAGACAAACTTAAAAATATACAGCCTCATTGAACTAATTTCTAAATCAGAAGAAAATTAGCTATGAAAAGTAACTGGATAGTTTGCACAGAAAACTCTCATGAACAAATGGGAAATTTCTAGTGAATGAAAATGGGGACCATAGTGCTCTGTCTTCCTGATATAGGTAGCACTGTTACCAAATATTCTAGGGTGGAGAGCTCTGTAAGCTTTTTATAAGAATATTTCAACTGAATAATTGAGGCCTAGAAGGTGGAGAGTAAAAGGTTAATTAGCTTGTATGATATCATTAAATCTTAACAATCAAACAAATTTTGCTCTTCAAATACATTTTGGATATAAAAGCAAAACAAGGCCTAGAATAGTTTAATATAGCATATGTGAAGTTACTGCAGTCATGTAGAGACCTCAACTGAAATCCAACAGTTAAGACTAGACCTTGGAGAGGACAGGAACTCCACAAGGAGAACAACAGAACAAGAAAATTTGAACACAGGGAACTTCCCAGAGACTCATACTCCAACCAAAGACTATTCATGGAGACAACCTAGAACCCTGACAATGCAGCCACTTCTTATGAGAACTGATAGACTAAGATCAGAAAGAAGGAGAGGAGGACATCCCCTATCAGTGGACTTGGGGAGGGACATGCATGCAGAAAGGGCCGGGGGGGAGGGTGGGACTGGGAGGGGAGGAGGGAGGGGCTTATGGGGGGATACAAAATGAATAAAGTGTAATTAATAAAAGTTGAAAAAATGAAAAAAAAAAGGACTAGACCTTGGATTTCTTAATTTCAGCTCTGAGAGATGACTCAGTGGTTAAGAGTGCTTGTTGCTCTTGCAAGGACTTAAGTTTGCCTTGGAGCAACTAAATCCAGTGGATAACAGCTACCTGCAGCTCCAGTTCCAAGGACCTAACACTCTTTTCTGGCCACTGTAGGCATCTGCACATATACATACACATAAAATAAACACACACAAAGGGGGGAAGGAGGAAGAGAGACAGAGAGAGAGAGAGAAGAGAAGAGAACCTTCTTTACCAAAAGAAAATATTTAACATATATTGCATGGGATCTTCTGAGTATAGATATAAAATATTCTTTTGTTACTGAAGTCAGAGCTACCTATATTTCTCAGCTCTGGCACCCTCCTGTCCCATGGGAAGACTCCCTGATTCCCTTTTTTCCTATGTTGCCTGCTGGTGTGGTGTGGGTTGAGTGAGACTGAGGATATTCCCCTTGCTCAAATTTCACTGGGAGGCCTGTATCATCTCTTCCTCCTGCTCTTCTTAGTGAACTATTTGACACTGCCAGCATTTAAATGAGAGCCAGCATTTGATTATACAATGATACGATCATGCTATGAGAAAAAGTTTTAGAGGTGAATGATATAAATGTAGACATTATAGAAACAGACAGCAGTGTGTTGAGCTTACTGAATTTGTAGTCTATCTTAAATTATTTGGCTAACCCACTTTCGGTTGCATGTGTTCTCTTTGCATGACCTCCATTTCCTAAAGTTTTAGAAATATATTGAGCCTGGTTGAGCAGCTGAGAAGCATCCATAGTGCAGAGTTGAGTTCAAGCTTCTCTCTGGATTCATTTGAGTCAGATTTTGGTTGATCTAGAATGATTTCCATACCCGAGTGTTCTGAAGATTATTTTTAAAAGAGGGATTTTTAAATACCATTCCACAAAATGTCTCTCACTTGATCTTGACTTGATTTTACGTCTGGTAAGAACAATCACTTTTATGAGAGTTCATACACAAATCCTTTTTTTTAAACTTAATTCTTGTGCTATATACATTGTAAGTTTAATTTATATTTTACATCAATATGTCTATTACCAGTATGACCATTACAGACAGGTATGTATTCTTTTTTTTGTCTTTTCTTTCTTTATTAATTACACTTTATTCACTTTTTATCCCCCCCCCCGTGGTTCTCTCCCTCCTCCTGTTCCAATCCCTCCCTTCCTCCACCCTCTGCATGCATGCCCCTTCCCAAGTCCACTAATAAGGGAGGACTTCTTTTCCTTCCTTCTGATCCTAGTCAACTAGGTCTCACCAGGAGTGGCTGCATTGTCCTCTTCTGTGGCCTGGTAATGCGCTTCCCCCTCAGAGGGAGGCAATTAAACAGCAGGCCAATCAGTTCATGTCAGAGACAGTCCCTTTCCTATTACAATGGAACCCACTTGGATACTGAACTGCCATGGGCTACATCCGTGCAGGGGTCTAGGTTTTCTCCATGCATAGTCCTTGGTTGAAATATCAGTCTCAGGAAAGACCCCTGTGCTCAGATTTTTTAGTTCCGTTGCTCTCCATAGGAGTTCCTGTCCTATGTATTCAAAAGAGAATACATTTTATACACAGGTATTATTTACCTATGTCTATGTGTTAGAACAATTTCATTGTTCTCCAATGGCTCCTTGAACTTTTAATCTTATGGAAGTTAACATGCCAATTTAACAGGCTGTGTTTTTATGACCAATGGCTTGTTAATTTCTGCTTGTAACATAGAAAGCCATCTCCTGCTAATGTCCTTCCGGGATCCCTCTAAAGCCAAAGCAGTTTCCCTTCTAATTTACACCTGCCCTGGCGTTACCTGGAGCCCTGCTCCTCCTGCTCCTCTTGCCCTATCCATTAGCCTTTGTTTGCTCTTGTTCTATCTGCCCCCATTAATGTCACCCACACTTTTGCTCCTGCCAACAATCTTCTGATCTCCCTTCACCATAGTACGAGGGAAAGACTGTAAGGTTGCAATAGCTTTTCTCATCTTTCTCTCACTATAAGGAAATCTTTGAATATTAGGGCTGCATTCGGGGTTTTCCTTTGAGCTCTGTTATTCCACTAACTGAGTTTTAGTTGAAGGGATGCACATCTAAGTGGCTTTTAAAAACTTCAAAAAAATGCCTATTTCCTGCCTGAACTTATACCTACTTTATATGTGAACATTTTAATGGAAGGAATTGGAAAGGGATCTGGATCGTGTACAAAGCGATTACTTCCAGCAGGCATGAGAGTCGAATTAGGGGACTTTTATTTGATTATATTATAAAGTCACCATTTAAGCTATACACTTGTTCATGCCTGGATTTGAGTAGAAAATCATCTGCTCCCAATCATGAAGTGTTATTTTGGCTCCTTCTTGGATTGCTGACCCAATATGCTAAAATACACACACTTTGACCTGTTACACACTCTGATTCTGTGATCTCCCTTTTGCAGTAAGTTGGTGTTTCTCCTTCTGCCGTGTTACTTTTAGTTACATAACATGATTCATAGGCTGCTCCCACCTTCTTCAGCATATCTTCATGACCAAAAGGGAGTTTTCACCTCCTCTACTTATTTTTTTTCTCCATTTGATGGAAGACAGAAAGAATAAGGAGATTCCTAGAAACACCTCTGGAGTGTTGCAGATAATTATTCTTTTAATTTTACTACAAGATAACCTACCTCAAGGACTCTTACAAAACTTAAAAGTCCAGACTTCATTAATCAAGTGCAATGTCAACTTTTATAATTTATGGAAATGCTTAATTTACCAAAACAAAGTACCTTTCTTAATGGCATAGTCTCTGTTCATCTTTATATTCATCTCTGTCTCTGTGACTCTGTTTCTGCCTCTCTGTCTTTCCCATCTCTCCATCTATAATGCTCAATCTTTTGATCCTGTTTATCACCTACTTTTCGTTAGCACAAACTTTTGCCTCTTTTTAAACAAAGTTTAAAATATATCTAAATGTTGTAAACAAGGATTGTGAGAATTTATATAGAAATCTTGTGAACACTTCAACTCATGATATATCTCAATATCAAGAATATGATGGATGTTAGCATATAAGATATGAATGACTCTTTAAAGTATGCAGGCACAGAAGACCATGAGATCATATTTCTTTTGAGAAATTTTCATTATAGATTTCCATTAGAAGGAAAAGTCACATTAGAAGGCATTAGTGTCAGTTCCAAGGATGTGAAAGATGCTGGGTGTTTCCCAATACATCTCCCATTTACTCTCCTATTTGCCCTGTGCAGAAGACAAATAGATCATGGATAAAAACTGTTGAGTGTTGAAAACTTAATCAAATAGTAATTCCAATCGCAGCTGCTGTAGTAGATGTAGTATCCTTACTTGACGAGCTTAACCAATCTCCTGGTATGTGATATGCAACTATTGATCCACCATAGGCTTCTTTCTAAGTACCTGTCTGTTAGGACAATGAGAAGCAATATGCTTCAACTTGACAAGGCCAACTATATAACTTTTAAAGTTTTACCTTGAGGGTATGGTAACTCCCCAGTCTTTTGTCATGACTTAGTTCAAAGTATTCTTAGAAACTTGGACATTTGTCTTTCCACACAATATAACACTGGTCCAATGTATTGTTGTTATTATACTGATTGGATCAAGTGTAGAAGACGTCACAATGACTGCAGATTCCTTGATAACACATGTGTAGATCAGGGGAAAATTCAAGAGTCTCTACCTTTGTGAAATTTCTAGGATTCCTGTGGTCTGGGGCATGTAGAACTCTTCTTAGGTGAAGGTTAAGTTATTCATTCTAGCCACTCCTATCACAAAGAATGAAGTATAATATTTACTGGATTTATTTAGATTCCAGACTTAACACATTTCTCACTTGGGTATCTTACTCAACTCCATATACCAAGTGACCTAGAAAGCTGCTAGATTTGAGTGGGGCCTTGAAACAGGAGAAGGCCCTTCAGCAGGTCGAAGCCACAGTGCAGGTTGTTCTATTTTGGACCACGTCATGTTATCCAGCAGATAAGAAGGTACAAGGGATGTGAGTGGAAGGTTGCAGTGCTGCTTGTGGCCATTGGTAGGCCCCAATAAGTGAACCACGAAGATGAAACTTTGAGGTTTTGGAGCAAAACCTTACCTTCATCTGCAGACAATTATTGTTCTATAGTTAATTTGAAATATTGAAGGTATCTTGCAAATATATAATAATTTATGCTTTTGGAGGATATTTGGTCCATAGGGAAGGGGACTCTGGTAGTCTTTTTGAATATACTATTTGATTTCTGTAAGGCTCAGTTTCTGATTCTATACATTGACGATATTAACCTTGCATATTTCATAGGCTTGTTGAGGAAATCAAATGGGAGGAAAGATAAAAGAGGACTATGCAAACTGTGGTAAAACATGCATAGTTGAAGATTCATTACTATAATATCAAAACATCTTTTTTAATTTTTATTTTTATTAATTTTATTATGTTTTTTTACTTTGTATCCCTCTTGTAGCTCCCTCCCTCCCCCCTTTCAATCCCACCCTCTTTCCCCTTTCTCCACCCATGTCTCTCCCCAAGTCAACTGATAGGAGAAGTTCTCCTCTCCTTCCTTCTGATCCTAGTCTATCAGGTCTCATCAATAATGAATGCATTGTCTTCCTCTGTGGCCTGGTAAGGCTGCTTCCCGCCCCGCCAATAAGGGGGAGGTAATCAAAGGGCAGGCCAATCAATTCATGGCAGAGACAGTCCCTATTCCCATTACTATGGAACCCACTTGGACACTGAGCTGCCATGGCTACATCTGTGCAGGAGTTCTGGATTATCTTCATGAAGAGTCCTTGTTTGGAGTATCAGACTCAACAAAAACCCCTGTGCCAAGATTTTTTTTGGTTCTGTTGTTCTCCTTGTGGAACTCCTGTCCTCTCCAGATCTTACTATCTCCTCCTTCTTTCATAAAATTCCCTGCACACTTCCCAAAGTTTGGCTATAAGTCTTAGCATCTGCTCTGATACCCTGTGGGGTAGAGCTTTCAGAGGCCCTCTGTGGTAGGCTCCTGTCCTTCCCTGTCTTCTTTCTCCTCTGATGTCCATCTACTTTGCCTTTCTGAATGGGGATTGAGCATATTAGCCAGAGTCCTCCTTCTTGATTAGTTTCTTTAGGTGTTCAGATTTAAGTATGTTTATCCTATATTATATATCTAATATTCATTTATGAGTGAGTATATACCCTGTGTGTCTTTCTGATTCTGTGTTACATCATTTAGGAATATAAAATGGCAGAGAAACACTTAAAGAAATGCCAACGTCCTTACTCATCAGGGAAATGCAAATCAAAACGATCCTGAGATTTTACCTTACACCCATCAGAATGGCTAAGATCAAATACTCATTTGACAACACATGGTGGAGAGAATGTGGAGAAAGGGGAACCCTCCTCCACCGCAGGTGGGAATGTAAACTTGTACAACCACTTTGGAAATCAATCTGGTGCTTTCTCAGACAATTAGGAATAGTGCTCCCTCAAGAACAAGCTATACAGCTCCTAGGCATATATCCAAATGATGCTCAAGTATACAACAAGGACATTTGCTCAAACATGTTTGTATCAGCTTTATTTGTAATAGCCAGAACCTGGAAACAACCCTGATGCCCCTCAGTTGAGGAATGGATACAGAAATTGTGTTACATCTACACAATGGAATATTACTCAGCAACAAAAACAAGGAAATCATGAAATTTGCAAGCAAATGGTGGGAACATCTTATGTTTTAAGAATACATAATATAAACTTCTCTATTATGTCATCAAATTTTAATTTAAGTATTTTATTTTAAGCTCAAAACTGTGTGTAGTAGTTACTATTCTATTGCTGTGTCAAAATACCATGGTGAAAGCAAATGATAAGCTAAAGTGAATCTGAATCTGGAAACAATCTAGATGTCTGGCAACTGAAGAATGGATAAAGAATCTGTGGCACATTTACACATGGAATACTAGTCAACTATTAAAAACAGACAAAAAATTAAGAAATTTCAAGCAAATGTACAGAACAAGAAAAGATCACACTGAGTAAGGTAACCCAGACCCAGAAAAACACACATGGTATGTAGTCACTTATAACTAGATTTTAACTATAAATTACAGGATAAGCATACTAGGAGGCACAGACCCAAAGAAGATATGTAACATGGAGGATCCAATAGAAGATACATAAACCTTACTTGAAAATTGAGATAGAATAGTCAGAGGTAGTGGCTGAAGAGAAAGAACAAGGTAGGAAAGGGGGCACCGCACCGAGAGTTAAGAGGGTAGTGAACAGACCTGAGGAGAGCAAGAACAAGAGGACAGAAGGCCTGTAGAGAAAAGAAAAACTGAGGATGGGGGTATCTCTAAGTCAGGTTAGGCTCCTGGGAGAACATGAATGAGACTAAAACAGAGACTCCTAGCAGCAGAGACTATAGAGACTGATGAGGATATCTTCTAACTAGAGTAGTCTTCTAGTAAAGGGCAGGGAACATTAATACACCCACAAATATTTTGTCTCAAAATTCACCCTCCTGCCAAGATGTGTAGGGATAAAAATAGAGCAGATAGAACAGAGATTGAGAAAATATCCAACCAATGCCTGGCCCAACCAAAGACCCACCCAATCAGAAAGTGCCAGTCCCTGATACTATAAATGACACTCTGCTAAGCTTACAGACAGGAGCCTTTTCAGAATTGTCCACTGAGAGGCTCTACCCAGCAGCACCTCAAAACAGATTCTGAGACTCACAGCCAAACACTGGGTGATGCATAGAGACTCTTGTGAAAAAGTGGGAGAAAAAAGAAAAGGACCTGGAAGTGACAGGATCTCTACAAGAAAACCAACAGAGACAACTAACCATGGCCCAGAGCAGCTTGCTGAGACTGAAGAATCGACCAAGCAGCATGCAGGAAAGGAACATAGTCCCCTACCCCCAAACGCAAGTATAGGCAGAGAAGAGAAGATAGGAAGCCGAGGCTTCATGTGGGTCTTCTAGTAAAGAAAGTAGGAACTGGATTGGAAAATGACTCGCTTGTCAGGCCACAGAGGAAGAGGTCATCCTCAGTCCTGCTGCAACTTGATGAGCTGAGGTGTATGGGTAAGGGAAATTCATCAAACAGCAAGCAAAACCAACCAAACAAACAAAACATGTGGCATGTCTATCACAGCAATAACCCTCTTTCTGGTCCCTACTTCTGTTGTGGTGACACAGCATGAGGAAACTTATAAATGTATGCATTTAATGTGGATTATAGTTTCAGATATTTAGATTTCATGGTGGTGGTGCAAAGTAACAGGTAAGAGCTCATATTTTGATCCACCACTACAAAGCTGGGGGATGGGATTGGTCAGATTGACATGAGTCTTTATACACCTCTCCGCCTGCCTCCAGGGACATGCCTGCGCCAACAAGGTCATATTTCTAAACACTCTCCAAACAGTGTTAGCAATTGGGGACCAAGCCTATAAACAGTGGAGCCTAAGGAGACCATTCTCATTCAAACCACCGCAGTATGTAAAAGTGATACAAATTTGTTCTGAATAGTTATCCATTCTTTCATAAACGTTATTATGTCATATGTACCAAAAATATCAAGGTAAATGAAAGTTAATTCCCTTTGAGAAGTTTCAGTTATGACAGAGTCTAAAAGAAGAAAGAAGTGAGTATTGTTAGTTAAGAATGGGTTACAGACTTAAGTGTAGGATGCTACTGAAACATGAAGATTTCCAGAAGAGAAGCACTGTACAGAATGTGAAACATTCTCAACTTTATTAAAAGAACATTAATTAGCAATAATTTTTACAACTTGTATTCAAGTAACATAAGCCTATCTACATCTTTAAAAAGTTCAAAAAAGAAAACTGAGGAAGATTGCATTATATAGCACAGCATCCAAGAATGAATTTATTTCATGCATAATTTGTGTGGAAACTAATAAATCTAATGAAGCCACTTCTCTGCCAAGTGAAATATCCTATATGACATATAAAATAGATATCAAAAGTGCTACAGTAGTATTAACATATTAAGCAAAACACTTTCTTGTGGCTACATCAAGTGAAGGTTTGGAGAAAACTTGTGATTTCTGAATTTCATTAAATGTTTACACATGAAAACTATTGTAGACAAGAGCATGGTTCTTAGAAGATTTTACTCATCTTAAGAATGTTTAATAAAATTCTGGTTAAGAAGTGTTCCTTCAAGAGGAACACAATTATTTACTTTAAGGAATTGTATGTAAGTAATTATTTGCCTAATATCTCTTAGGCAAATAACATTGGCCAGTAATCTTAATTAGTTTACCTTAAAACTTAGGTACTTCACTGCCCTTCATGAAAAACACTCAAAGTCTGATAAATATTTTTGTGAAATACAGACTGTTTTGGAACATAACCTGCTTCTGGGTTACCTAGCAACTTATGATGTCATCATGTGTCACTGGCCAGGTGGCCACACCTGGAAGGTGTGGTTACCTTGCCCCTTAAAGAGACATCCCAACACATGATAGCTCTCCTGTTTCTCTCTTACTCTCTCACTCTTACTCTCTCTCTCTCTGACTCTCTCTTGCTCTTCTTGCTCTCTCTCTCTGACTCTCTCTTGCTCTTCTTGCTCTCTCTCTCAGGGCGGCCCCTTCCCTTTTTTTTCTCTCTCTCTCCCCATCATTGTCCTGTCCCCCCTTCCCTCCATAACCACCTAATAAACCTCTTACATAGAAGATCGGTTGACAGCCTCATTCTTTTAATAATCTAACACAGACACAGGAAATAATAAATGGAGTTTATATCAAGAACCCATATATTTGTCAGTTAATGTTGTATATCTGTGTCTTAACTCATAATTCCTTTAAAAATCATTTATAAACAATTCCAATAGTTCAATGATGCTTTGAATAATGCTTTTACATAAATCTATAACTAAATTTGTATTTCAACCATAAATTAAAAATAAAAGTAGATTTAGGCCTTAATAACCACTCCTTAAGACATTTTTCTTAGTTATATTTTAAGTTCTAGATTAGGTAACAGATAAAATATTTCGACAGGATCATTTTTTGATAAAAATAAATGTCACATAGCAGTAATTCCGCAGGTGCCAACTGTAAATAACTGACTCCTTCATATAATTCAAGGCATTCAGGTTAGTTTGCTTTATCCTCTGTCAACATCCTGCTGAACTTGACAGGATATAGGAATAACCAGGAGACAAACTTGTGGGAGACCTATGAGAGACACTTTTGGTTTAAAAAACATTTATTTTCCTTAAAGAGTACAATTATATGTGGTATGTGGCTATTTACATTTCGTACAAGTGCCCGTGTTTGCCAGATTAATGTTTCAGAACCCCTGTTGCTGGACTTCAGAGGGCACTTTCAATCTCTGATTTCTCTCTCTAACCTGGCATTTTCTTAATAACATGATATGAGAAATCCAGCCATGACTGTAGCTGCACCTACAAGTGATGTCTAGGGATAAGAAAGTTCAAGGAAGGGAGAGGGAAAGTGGGATTAGGAGGGGAGGAGGGAGAGGTTTATGGGGGGGATACAAAGTGAATAAAGTGTTAAAAAATAAATAATGAATAAAAATTAAAAAAATAAAAAACCTAAATAAATAAATACATATGTAAAAATGTTTAATAAAATAATTAAAAAAAGTTTTTAGCTTTCACTCTTTATTTGTTCTCTGTTCCCTTTTTTTTGGCTAGTGCATCTGGCTTTTTGTGACATTAGAACCCAGATTATTGATCCTTCCAATATGATCTATAGACTTGTGACTTTCTGGTAATCATGAGTGACTTCAGATCCATATTGGCACTCATGAGGTACCTAGTTTTGTGCACTAAGCAGATATTAAGTCCTCAGGCTCTTTGCATGAGGAAATCATTTTCGGACTACACTGAATGTATTGTTTAAGCCAATATAATAAATCCTTTCTTAATAACGCACTCATTCTTTGGATTCTCCTCTTTTTTTTCTTTTTTTTAATTTTATTTTTTTCTTATCAGTTACATTTTATTAACTCTGTATCCCAGCTGTATCCTGCTCCCTCATTCCCTCCCAATCCCACCCTCCCTCACTCCACCATGCCCCTTTCCAAGTCCACTGATGAGGGGAGGAACCTCCTCTCCATTCATCTGATACTGTTTTATCAGGTATCTTCAGGACTGGCTGCAAAGCCCTCCTCTGTGGCCTAACAGGACTACTCCTCCCTTGGGGAGTGGGGAGGTCAAAGAGCCTGCCATTGAGTTCCTGTTAGAAATAGTCCTTGTTAGAAAGACAGATGGGATGTGCATTGAACATATGACAGGAGTCTACTGAAGGCATCTGAAAGATTCTAACTAGCAGTGTTTTCAAAGCAGATAGAAAGACTCATAACCAAACCTTAGGTAGAGTACAGGGAATCATATGAAAGAAGGGGAGTTAGTATGATGGGGAAAGGATAGCAGCTCCACAAGAACCAAATATATCTGGGCCCAGGGTCTTTTCTGAGACTGACATTCAACCAAGGACCATGTATGGATTCTCCTCTTATAGGGAGCCCTGACCCGTATAAGCTGAAAAAGCCTGGCAAGTGTTTCATAATATTCTCAAATAATATTTCCAGGGATTGAATATCTATTACAAATAAAATTTAACAATATCACCATATGAGTTCTTCCTTTACAGTAATGTTTATATTTTCCTGAGTAACCTCAGGCAGTCAGACTGTGAAATTTGTGAGAGCTATTGAATGTGGATACAGAATACCTGAGGCTCTGTTCTTGATCTCTTAAATTGACTCTGAAACAAGGTTCAGTAGAAGGGCAAGATTTGTAGTAAAATAACAGGAACAAATCTAAGTTTGAGTGTATATCTCTCTTTCCTCGGAAGGACAGTCTGCCTATAGAAAGTTAGGAACTGTTTTTCTCAGAGAAAGGGGATGCATACAGATTTTCTTAATGTCAAATTTCTTCACTTCTACTCTGATTTCAATCTCAACAGTTTGTCTTTGCCTATCCCCAATCTTTTTGCTTCTCTTTCTTCCTGTTCCATCACATACATAGAGAGAAACAAAATCAAATTCCAATTCATTGACACTGACAGAATCTATGTCATTATATGAGATATGAGCCAATGGAATGATGAGGTGCAGGCTTCCTGTTGCGCAAAGAGTATGATACTTCACATTTAATCTTTCTTAAGCTTGAAATGCAGAACCTATCCTTTTAGACTTTAAATAATATAAAGGGCAAATTCTCTCAGTTGTTGACATATTGATGATACTGTTCAACATCTTTATTTTAGGAACACAT
This sequence comes from Rhombomys opimus, assembly GCA_010120015.1. NCBI lineage: Eukaryota > Metazoa > Chordata > Mammalia > Rodentia > Muridae > Rhombomys > Rhombomys opimus. The sequence goes on from REGO01000535.1 coordinate 390,843, forward strand.
GTGCCTAAAATATACAAATGGAACAGTTCAAGATTGGAAAATTGAAATAGAAATAATAAAGAAAAGACAAACTGAGAGAACCTTGGAGATAGAAAACTTAGGGAAGATAAGAGGGACTACAGATGTAAGAATCAACAGCAGAATACCAGAGATGGAAGAGAGACTCTTAGGCATGGAAGACACAATTGAAGAGACTGAGATATGTGTAAAAGAATCGTTAAATCTAAAAAGTTGCTGACAAAAAACAATCAAGAAATCAGGGACACTATGAAAAGATGAAACTTAACAATAATAGGAATAGAAAAAGAAGATTCCTGGTTCCAAGGACCAGAAAATATTTTTTTTAATTTTTTTTAAATTTTTTTTATTTAACTTTTATTAATTACACTTTATTCCTTTTGTATCCCCCCATAAGCCCCTCCCTCCTCCCCTCCCAGTCCCACCTTTCCCCCCCTTTCTGCATGCATGCCTCTCCCCAAGTCCACTGATAGGGGAGGTCCTCCT
>REGO01000535.1:397687-408659 GCA_010120015.1 Rhombomys opimus
TTTTTCTCTTGCAGCTTTTAGTATTTTTTCTTTGTTCTGTATACTTATGGTTTTGATTATTATGTGGCGGGAGGATTTTCTTTTCTGGTTTAATTTATTGGGTGTTCTATAGGCCTTTTGTATTCTTATTGGCCTCTCCTTTAGGTTGGGAAATTTTCTTCAATGATTTTGTTGAAAATATTTTCTGGGCCTTGGTGCAGGGAATCTTCTTTTTCCTCTATTCCTATTATTCTTAGGTTTTGTCTTTTTATGTTGTCTTGAATTTCTTGGACGGTCTGTGTCAGGAATTTTTTAGATTTAACATTTTCTTTGACAGATACATCTATTTCTTCCATTGTATCTTCCACACCTGAGATTCTTTCTTCCATTTCTTGTACCCTATTGGTTATGCTAACCTCTGTAGTTCCTGCTTTCTTCCCTAAGTTCTTTCTCTCCACAATTTCTTCCATTTGTGTTTTTTTTTTAATTTTTCCAATTCTATCTTCAGGTCTTGAGCTATTTTGTTGGTTTCCTTCCCCTGTCTAACTGTATTTTTGTTTTTCTGTCAATTCCTTCAGCTTTTTGTTTGAACAATCCACTGTTTCTTTTATTTCATTCAGTGATTTAAGCATTTCTTCTCTAAAGGCCACAAACTGTTTGGCTGCAGCTTCTTCTATTTCTTTTCGTAGTTTATTTGTTTCCTCTGTTATCATCTTCTTGAGCATAGATGTTTGGTCGTCTCCTTGAATTTCATTTATGCTGGGGTGTCTAGGGCTATTTGCCTCTGGATAACTGGGTTCTGGAGATGCCATAATGCTCTGGCTTTTGTTGGTTGAACTTTTACGCTGTCCTCTACCCATTGGGCTATCTTAGTTGTTTGAATTTAGTTTCTGGTTGTTCCTGGACTCTTCTAGTGGAGAGAATCTCTTTGGCAGGAAGATGGTTTTTCCTGAAGGAAGCCTTCCCAGCTTTTTGGATATAGTCCCTGGATGTCTAGTGTTTTTCAGGAGTTGCTACAGCTCACCTCAGGCATAGAGACCTGGGTGGTAACTGTGGTCCTGATTAGTCAAGAGGGCTCTCCTTTCACCGGGAGAAGTCCTGGAGACAGCTGCCCTCCTTCTGGGTTTCTTGCTGTAAATTTAGTGATCAGCTGCTGTAACCTGTTTGTCCTGTGGTTTGGTCGGTTTTGTTAGGGATAACTGGTTGCCCCTTGGAGCAATATCTAGAGGTTGATCTCAGGGTTCCCGGTCTTTTGTAGGTCTGAGGTTGGGGCTCTGTGCCCCAGAACCCAAGAGGTAATCTGTGGCAGGTGAGTACTGCTCTGGTGTCTTGGGGCACACAGTTTTGTCTGTAAGGAGTAGTTGGTACAAAGCAGGCCTCTGGGCTGGCGGAGCATGCGCCCACCTGCTAGTCTGCGGGAGCTGAGTTTCCAATCACTCTGTGCTCCCTGTTTGGGCCCAGATCTGTGATGGCTGGGCGCACTCACCTGTTTGCGATCTGCAGTCTGTTAGACTTTCCCTAGGTGACCCCAGCAGCAAGGTTTCTTCCTTCTCTGTGGGGTCCTCTCCGGACAGGGGTTCCCAGTCCCTGTTGTACTGGGGCACGCAGCTTGTCTGTACCTCTGAGCTGAGCGCGCAGCTCTCTGCGCAGCAGGAGCTCAGCTGTGATGGCAGCAGGTACCCGCTGTCCTAGGGACCTTCTGGGTGAAGACTGGGTGACTGGCGATCAGACCCGCAACCTTGCTTCCCCGTGTGGTCCCCCCGTGACTGGGACTCCCAGCCTCAGGAACCCTTGTGCCCACAGATCAGCCTGGGAAAGTGATGGGGACACGCAGGCTTAAGGCACCAGCCCGGAGACCCAAAGTCAGCGCCACCCGGAATCTCTTCCGGGTTCTGGCTGGGCAGCCGAGAGTGGACCTGACCAATTCCCAAGCCGTGGGAGCCTCCCTTCACCTGGAAAACACAACCGTTGTGGTTTCAGGGCCCAGAGTTTAGTCTCCTGGTTGCTGCACGGAGAGTGCTGTCCTGCTTCTCAGACGCGGTGCTCTCCTGGCGCTGCCATCTTGGCTCCAGAAAATATTTTTTAAAAAATAATGGATGTAAATTTCTCCAACACAAAGAAAGAAATGCCTATAAACAAACAAAACACCAATTAGGTTGGACTAGAAAAGAAAATCTTCCTGTCATATAATAATGAAAAAACTAAATGTACAGAAAAAGAAAGAATATTAAAAGTTGCTAAATGTGTTGTATGAAAGGAGAGAAGGTTAGCACTCCCCTTGACAAAAATGGAAGAGGACCTTGGGCCTAAGAAGAGGCATATGGTTAAGGCATTGCCACCTACTTTGTGGCATCTAACCACTGTTTTTGTAAGGAGAGGAAGACCTCCACTATCAGTGGACTTGGGGAGGGGCATGTGTGGAGAAGGGGATGGGAAGGTGAGATTGGAAAGGGAGGAGAGAGGAGTTTATGGGGGGATACAAAGTAAATAAAGTATAATTAATAAAAATTAAAATAAAAAAGTTGCCAAATGACATATAAGTGCAGACCTATCAGAATCACATCTGACTTTTCAACGGAGAGTCTAAAAACAAAAAAGGCTTAGACATATGTCCTGCAGACCCTGAGAGACAACAGATGTCAGCCAAGATTAGTAGACTACACAAAACTTTCAATCACCACAGATGGAAAAAAACAAGATATTCTATGAAAAAAAAAAAAAACAAACAAATTTTCTACTCACAAATTCAGCCCTACAGAAGATAGTAGAAGAAAAATTACAAACCAGTGAGGTTAACTACACCTAAGAAAACACAGGAAATAAACACTACAGTTAAACCAAAAAAAGAAACATACCCCCACACACAATACCATCACCAACATCAAAATAACAAGAAATAACAGTCATTGGTCATTAATAATTCTCAATATCAATGGACTCAGTTCTTCTACAAAATGACAGAGGCTATCAGAACGGAGGTGAAAACTGAACCCATCATTCTACTATATACAGGAACACACCTCAGAAAAAAAGATAGACATTACCTCAGAGTAATAATATCTTTAGGCTGGAAAAGGATTTTTCAAGAAAACAGACACTAGAAGCAAAATGAAGTCGCAATTCTAAAAGCTAATAAAATAGACTTTTAACCAACAGTAACCAAGAGATAGAAGTACTTATCAAAGAACATCTCAATTCTAAACATCTATGCCCTAAATAAAGGAGCACCCACATAAAATACTAAACAACAACAACAAGAAAATGTTACTAAAGCTTAAATTTCACATCAAACCCCAAACATTAATAATGAGAGATTTCAACACACCATTCTCACCAATGGACAGGTCATAGAAACAGAAACTAAACAGAAAAATAATAAAACTAACAGAGGTTATAACCTAACCAATATCTATAGAGCATTTCACCCAAATACGAAGAAATATACAGTCTTCTCAAAACCTCAGGAAATCATCTCCAAAATTGACCACATAGACAGTCACAAAGCAAGCCTCAACCAATACAAGAAAATTGAAACAACACCTTGTATTTTATCAGATCACCATGGATTTAAAACTTGGCATCATCAACAACAGAAAGAACAGAAAGTCTACCAACTCGTGAAAACTGAGCAACTCTCTACAAAATGACCACTGGGCCAGGGAAGAAATGAGGAAAGAAATTAAAGTTTTTTTTAGAATTCAATGAAAATGAAGGCTGAAGTAGAAGTTTCTGGTTTCTTTGGTAACTCAGTTGTGTCATGTGAATATGTTTTCTGTTTTCGTCTCAGGTGTCGAATAGGGGAATGTTTTTCTCCCAGCAGAAAATAGCCCCTGTGGGGAAACAGCCCTCTTGAAAAGGTACTTGATGTTTGTCAGCTGAAAATTACCTCATTCGAGGGGCAGTGATCTTGTGAGCTGGAAAACATCCCCATGTAGAGCTGAGATGGGATAAATAGAAGCCCACGCACAGTGAGAACAGTTTTGCATTAGTTTGCTTTGCAATGAGTAGGATTCATCTCTGGTTTTAGCAGAGAGAAACACTCAGAGAAGTGTTTGCTCTCTGTTGGATTTTTGAGAGTCATACAAGATGCTATGATAGTATATATAACTGACCCCCAAAAATCTACCAGAGAACTTCTACAGCTGCTAAACACCTTTAGCAATTCTCTGGTTACAAAGTTATTTCAAAAAAATCTGTAGCCCTTCTGTGTACAAATGATAAACGGGCTAAAAAATATTAGGGACACAGCACACTTCAAAATAGACACAAATAATGTAAAAAATCTTGATGAAACTCTAACCAAGCAAGTGAAGACCCGTATGACAAGAATTTCAAATCTCTGAAGAAATTAAAGAAGATATCAAAAGATGAAAAGATTCTCCATGCTTATGAATCAGTTAGATTAATATAGTAACATATGATCACCCTAACAAAAGCAATCTACAGATTCAATGCTATTTCCATCAAAAAATCAACACAATTCTTTGCAGACTTTGGAATAAAAATTCTCAACTTCATATGGAAAAGCAGAAAACCCAGTCTAGCTTAAAACAACCCTGTACAATAAATAGGAGGAGATCAAGGAAGTAAGGTGGGATTGGGAAGGGAGAAAGGAGGGGGCTACAGCTGGGATACGGAGTGAATAAACTGAAATTAATATAAAAAATGAAAATTTAATAAAAAAGATCTTCTAGCAACTAACCATCCCTAATTTCAAGGTATATTATAGAGCAATAGTAATAAAAAAACTTCAGAGTATTGCAAAAAAAAAAAAAAAAAACAAAAACAAAAACAAAAAAACAGACAGGATAATCAATGGAATTGAATCAAAGACCCAGAGAGAAACCCACACTCCTACAGACACTTGATTTTTTTTTTATAAATAAGCCAAAACAATACAATGAAAAAAAAAAGCTTCTTTAATAAATGGTGCTGTTCTAAATAGATGTCTGCATGGAGAAAAATACAAATACATCCATATTTATCACCCTGCACAAAACTCAAGTGCAAGTGGACCAAAGTCCTCAACATAAAACTGGATACACTAAATCTAATTAAAAAATGAAATGGGTAAGAGCCTTGAACTCATTCGAACAGGAGACAACTTAATGAACAGAACTCCAATAGCTCAGGCAGTAAGATCAACAATTAATAAATGGGACCTCATGAAATTGAAAAGCTTCTGCAAGCCAGAGAATACAGTCAATATGACAAAATGTCATCGTTCAGATGGGAAAAGATCTGAAATATATAAAGAATTCAAGAAATTATACACCAAAACCAAATAACCCAATTAAAAACACAGAAGCAGAAAGATACATATAATAAATACTAACTTGTAAATGGATATTATCCATATAATATAGAATAAACATACTAAAATCTGTAGTCCTAAAGAAGCTAAACAACAAGGAGAAAATGCTTAATCCTCATTCTGAAGAGCAAACAGGATAGACATCAGAAGTAAGAGAAGACAAGGAATAGGACAGAGCCTTCCACAGAGGACATCTGAAAGACTCTACCCACCAGGGTATAGAAGTAGATCCTGAGACTCATAGACAAACATTGGGCACAGTGCCAGAATCCTTATGGAAGAAGAGGGAGATGGAAAGACCTGGAGGGGACAGGAACTCCACAAGGAGAACATCAGAGCCAAAAAACCTGGGCCCAGAGAGTCTTACAGAGACCAATACTCCAACTAAGTCCTTTGCATGGAGACGATCTAGAACTCCCATTCAAAGGAGGCCCAGTAGCTTCTCAGTTTCCAAATGGGTGCCCTAGTAAGAGGTACAGGGACTGTGTCAGACATAAACTCAGTGGCAGGCTCTTGCACCCTGGGGGGTTCAGCCTTGCCAGGCCACAGGGTAAGATGAGGTTCCAGCTTTGATGAGAACTGAGAAGCTAGGGTCAGATAGAGGTGGAGGAGGTCCTCCCCTAACAGGGGACTAGGGAAAAACACAGAGGAAGAAGAGGGAGGAAGAGTGGAAATGGGAAGAGACAAGGAAGGGAGCTTTAGTGGGTGATAGAAAGTGAATAAACTGTAATGAATAAATATATAAATAAAATTAAATTTTTAAAAATGGAGTACAGTGTTAAACAGAGAAGCACTTAAATAAATGTTCAACATCCTTAGTCATCAGAGAAATGCAAATCAAATCAAAATGACTGAGATTCCATCTTACAACCCTGAGAATGAATAAGTTCGAAACCTCAAGTGACAGGACATGCTGGCAAAGCTGTTGAGTGAAGCAAATATTGTCCCAGTAGTGGTGGGAGTACAAACGTGTACAACCGCTGTGGAGACCAACCTGGAGGTTACTCAGAAATTTGGGAACTGATCTGCCTACAAGATTCAGCTATATCAATCCTGGGAAAATACCTAGTAGATGCTCCACTATACAACACGGAAACTTGCTCAATTTGTTCCAGCATCTTTATTCATAATAGCCAGGAAGTGGAAACAACCTAGTTGTCCCTCAAACCAAGAATAGATAAATAAAATGTCTTACTTTTTAAATATTTTTACTTTATTTTTTATTAATTACACTTTATTCAATTTGTATCCACCCTGTAGCTCTCTCCCTCCTCTCTCCCAAGCCCACCCTCCTTTCCCCTTCTCCACCCATGTCCCTCTCCAAGTCCACTGCTAGGGGAGGTCCTCCTCTCCTTCCCTCTGCTCCTAGTCTATCAGGTCTCATCAAGAGTGGCTGCAGTGTCTTCCTCTGTGGCCTGGTAAGGCTGCTTCCCCCTCAGGGGGGAGATGATGAAAGAGCAGGCCAATCAATTTATGTCAGAGGCAGTCCCTGTTCCATTACTATGGAACTTACCTGGACACTGAACTGCCATGGGCTACATCTGTGCAGGGGTTCTAGGTTATATCCATGAATGGTTCTTCATTGGAGTATCAGTCTTAGAAAAGACCCCTGTGCCCAGATCTTTTGGTTCTGTTGCTCTCCTTGTGGATCTTCTGTCCTCTCCATGTCTTACTATTTCCAACTTCTTTCATAAGATTCCTTGCACTCTGCCAAAAGTTTGGCCATAAGTCTGAGCATCCACTTTGATACCCTGCAGGGTAGAGCCTTTCAGAGGCACTCTGTGGCAGGCTCCTGTCCTGTTCCATGTTTTCTATTTCTGATGTCCCACACAATGAAATATTACTCAGCTATTAATACAGTGACATTTTGAAATTTGCTGAAAATAGATGGAATTAGAAAAAAAATTATCCTAAATGAGGTACCCCAGGCTCAAAAAGCCATGCATGGTATGTAATCACTTATAAGTGAATATTAGCCATAATTTACAGGGTAAACATGCTACAATGAAAAGACACAAAGAAGCTATGTTACAAGGAGGACCCATCAGGGGATCCTTGAATCTTACTCAGAAAGTTAAATAGTATAAGCATTGGATTTGGATAGAACTGGGTAGGAGAGAGGATGGGGAGGGGAGCAGGGGTGAGATTAGGTATTAGGGAGAACTGGGGAGAGAGTGCTTGGTGGGGGAATAAGAAATCTGAGGTGGAGGTACATGTGTGCGATTTCCAGAGACCTGGGATAGGGGAGGCCCTAGCAAGTCTGTTGGGGTCATCCTAGTTGAGACTCCTAAAAGCAGGATGATATGGAGCCTGAAGTGGCCACCTCCTGTAGCCAGGCAGGACTTTCAGTGGAGGTATACAGAACCCAACCCAACCCCAAAAGTCTGTAACCAAAAATTTGTTCTTTGTACAAGATGTTCAGGGACAAAGATGGAGCAATGATTGAGGGAATGTCCAACCATAGACTGGCCCTACTTGAGAGACTATCTCATGGGAGAGAAGCAATCCCTGACACTACTAATGCTATGCTTATAGACATAGCATAACTCCTCTGAAAGAATTCACCAAGCAGCAGATGTAAAGAGATGCAAAGACCTACAGCCAAACTTTAGTCAGAACTCAGGGAGTCCTACAAAAGAGCTGGGGGAGCAATTGTGGGTGTCTGATGGGTCAAGCACTCCACAAGAAGATCTATAGAGTCAACTAACTTAGGCATGTTGGGGATTGTAGAGACTGGACTGGCCCTAGGCCCACTGCACATATGTAGCAGACGAACAGCTTGGTCTTCATGTAGGTACCCCAGCAAATGGAGTGGGAACCCTCTTTGACTCTGATACCTCGCTTTGGATCCTATTTGCCTAACTAGGAAACGTTTTCTGGCTTCAGTGGGAGAGAATTGCCAAGTTCTGCAGGAGCATAATGTGCCAGAGGGGTTGGTACCATGGAGGACCTCTCATTTCTCTGAGGAGAAGGTGAAGGGTGAAGGGTGAAGGGTGTGGGGGTAGACTTGGAGAACAGAAGGGGCTGCAATTAAGATCTAAGTTGAGAGGTGGGGCAAGATGGCGGCACCGGGAGGACTCTCATTCTGAGCAGCAGCACAGCAGAATCGACACAGTGACCAGCAATCAGAACTCGTGGCCATAAAACACAAGTGATTGTGTTTCCCAGGTGAGAGGATACCCCACAGTGGGGGATTCAATCAGCTTTAACTCACCCGGCTAAACTGCAGAAGAGATCCCGGTTCCACCAGGCTCTTGGTCACCAGCCCAGAGCCACACGCCAGAATGATCAGGTCACTGTCCCAGACAGAACTGTGGGCCCACAACATCACAGACTAGATTTTCTAGTCGAGAGATAACCCCACGGAGCAGGAAATGATTGGGACCGACCTTAGGTCACCCAGACATCCCCTGGAAAAGACTCGGGTTCCGCGGGCACCCCAGGAGCCAGCCTGGAGCCAGAGCCGGGGACCCAGGCACGAGCACAGAGCCCTGCCTGCGTGCCTGTTTAACCACCTCAGATAGAACTGTGGGCCCCAGGGCACCAGAGACTGAGATTCACTGTCTGGTGCAAACCCACAGGGAGGGAGTGCTCTGATCTCAGAGCACTCAGCTGATACCACCACCCCGAAAAGGTCTCAGGAAAATTATCCAGTTTAGGCAGATGTCCAAGCTCCCAAAGGCCGGAAAGGCGGAACCACGGGCGGGTGTCTGTGCCTGTGGGTTCTACTCGCTACCCCAGACAGAACGGCGGTCCCCAAAACAAAGACTGGGTGTCCCTGGCAGGAGAAAACCCCACAGAGGGGTGGGGGGAAATCATCATGTCTAATGCTCAGGACACCCAGCACCAAAAGACTTTCTGGATTCACGCAGACTCTAGGCTCTAGCTTTCTAATGCAGGCAGGAGCTCGGTGCTCAGGCATCATTATTGAGTACCCCTAGGGCACTGGGGCACACAGCTGCATCCTCAGACCTACAAAAGCCAGAGAGCCATTACAGCAGCCCTCAGATACTGTGCCAAGGATCAACCAGTTATCCCTAGCTAGACTGACAAAACTGTGGGAATCCCTGGTCCTTCAAGAGGGCTGCACCCACAGTGTCCGGACCAGAGCAGTGCCTGCAGACGCCACTTCAGATAGGGACACAGCTTCCTGTCCAGACTGAGGCACCTAGCCTTCAGACCAGAGTGGAGCCCTCAGTTACCAGCCTCCAGACCATAGCAGGGCCACCAGGCGCCAACTCAACCTAGGTACACATTCTCCAGGCCCAGAGCAGAGCACTCAGCCTCTGGCTTAGAGACTTGCTGGGCGTTCCTCTCACTTTCCCGGACAGAACTGTGTGCCCCAGGATAATAAACTGAGTTTCCCTGTTGGGAGAAAACCCCACAGCTAGGGAATCAGCAGGTTCTCCAAGAGGTCTGTATCTGGAAAACTGTAACAACAGCAGCAGCTCACTAAATTTATAATGAGAAACCCAGCAGTGGGGCAGCTGTCTTGAGAACTCCTATGGGTAAGAGGAGAGCCCTCCTTGCCTAACAAAGACCACAGCTACTACTCAGGTCTATACACCTGAGGTGAGCAGTGGCAATTCCTGAGAAACACTGGCCATACAGTGATCATGCCCAAAAAGCAGAGGAGGACTCCTTCAGGAAAAATCATCTTCCGGCCAAGGGGATTCCCCCTACCTCAGGACTCCAGAAAGCACAGAAACTAACAGCCAACACCTAAGACAGCCCAATGGGTAGAGGTCAGCATAAAAGCTCAACCAACAAAAGACAGAGCAATATGGCATCTCCAGAACCCAGCCATCCAGGGGCAAACAGCCCTGGACAACGCAGCATAATAGAAAATCAAAAAGATGACCTTACATCTATGCTGCTGTAGAGGATAATAGAGGAAACAAATAAAATACATAAAGAATTAGAGGAAGATAAAACCAAACAGATCATGCCTATCCATAAAGAAATTGAGGAAGTTAAAGACAAGCAGATTATGGCCATCCATGAAGAAATACGGGATGATGCAGCCAAACAGTTTATGGCCTTCAGAGAAGAAATAATTAAATCACTGAAAGAAATAAAAGAAACAGAGTTGAAGGAACTAAAAGAAAAAGAGGAAAATACAATCAGACAAGTGAAGGGAGTAAACAAAACAACTCAAGACCTGAAGATAGAACTGGAAAAATTAAAGAAAACACAAATGGAGGAAATAATGGAGAGGAATAATTTAGGGAAGAAAACAGGAACTACAGAGGTAAGCATAACCAACAGACTACAAGAGATGGAAGAAAGAATCGCAGGTGTAGAAGATACAATGGAAGACATCTATGTATCTGTCAAAGAAAATGTTAAATCCAAAAAATTCCTGACACAGGCCGTCCAAGAAATCCAAGACAAAACCTCAGAAAGGTAGGTATAGAGGAAAAAGAAGACTCCCTTCTCCAAGGCCCAGAAAATATTTTTAACAAAATCATTGAAGAAAATTTCCGCAAGTTAAAGGAGAGGCCAATAAGAATACAGAACACATACAGAACACCCAACAAATTTGACCAGAAAAGAAAATCCTCCCGCCACATAATAATCAAAACAGTGAGTATACAGAACAAAGAAAAAATACTAAAAGCTGCAAGGGAAAAAGGCCAAGTAACATATAATGGCAAACCCATTAGAATCACACCTGAC
>REGO01000535.1:415861-442615 GCA_010120015.1 Rhombomys opimus
ATCTTCTGACCCTGGGGAAAGCCAGTCCACAGCTTAAAATAGCCTCTGGGTAGCCAATCCCAGCGTGCCTCGTGGGAATGCAGATAGGTCCACATACACAGACGCAAGCCAGATCCTCAGCCTTAGCCAAATATGGAGTTGTTTGTGACAGAGAGCACTCACCATCGGGAAGGTGGAAGGCGGAAACCAGCTCCATCTTTAAGGTGCAGTATTATGCAGCTCTCTACAGTTCCCCCTTTTTGTTTTAGACGTGTCAGGCAAGAGTAGAGGTCTGATCTCTGATATTAGAAATAAATTGGGACTTTGTACCAATGTTCATTTAGGTGTCATCCATCCAAAGAGCATCAGACCCGTCCTATACCTTTTTCTCAGAGGTGGGACCTGGGGCATCAACCCGCATGCAATCAGACATGCTGATGATAGAGGTCTTAATGGAAGAAAATAAAGCCTTCAAAGAAATTCAGGGTAATACAATCAAACGAGAGAAGAAAACGAATAAAACTGTTCAAGACCTGGCTAGGAAGTGGTCACTTCAGTCTTCATGTCCTTCCTGTTAGGAGTCTCAGCTAGAGCCGCACATATATCCTCCCAGAAGCCTACCCTGTCGCAGGCCTCCAGCTTGACAAAGAGATGTTCCCCCTTCAATTTCCCTTCTTGTTCCCAGCCCTCTCACCTCTCACCCATGTTCTTCTCATAGGTGCTCTCTACCCATGTTTCCCTCTGCATTCCATCTCCTGCCCATTTCTCTCTCTTATCCACTTCTGTCTATTCTATTTCCCCTTCGAAATGACATTCTTTAAGCCCCCCTTGGGCCCTCCTATTTTACATAGCTTCTTTGGGTCTGTGGATTGCAGTAGGTCTATCCTGTACTGTAGGATTACTATTGGTTGATAATTGAATACATGCCATGTGTGTCTTAATGAGGCTAGGTTACCTTACTTAGGAAGAAATTTTCTAGTTCCACCCATTTGCCTAAAAATTTCATGATTTCTTTGTTTGTAACAACTGAGTAGTACATTGTGTAAATGCACCACAGTTTCTGAATCCATTCTACCATCGAGGGACATCGAGGTTGTTTCCAGTTTCTGACTAATACAAATACAGATCCTATGAACAGAGTTGACCAAATGTCCTAGTTGTAAGTTGGGGCATCTTTTGGGTATATGGCTAGGAGTGGTATAGCTGAGTCTTGAAGTAGAACTATCCCCATTTTTCTGAGAAAGCACCATATTGATTTCAGAGAGGCTGTACAAGTTTGCACTCAAGCAGTGTAGGAGGGTTCCCCTTTCTCCAAATCCTATCTAGAATGTGTTGTCACTTGAGTTTTTGATCTTAGCCATTCTCAATGGTATAAGATGGAATCATTCAGTAATTTCAACCTGCATTTCTCTGATGGCTAAGGACACTGAGTATGTCTGTAAGTGCTTCTCAGCCATTTGAGATTCCTCTGTTGTGAATTTTCAGTTTAACTCTATATACCATTTTTTAATTGGATTATTTGATTTGTTGGTGCTTAATTTCTTAAGTTCTTTGTGTATTTTAGATATTAATTTTCTGTCTGATGAAGGGATGGTGAAGATACTTACCCAATCTGTTGGCTGCCTTTTGTTCTATTGGCAGTGGCCATTGACTTACAGAAGCTTCTCAGTTTCACGAGTTCCTATTTATTAATTGTTGATCTCAGAGCCTGTGCTGTTGGTGTTCTGTTCAGGAAGTTTTCTCCAATGCCAATGATTTCCAGACTTTTCCCCTAATAGCTTTAATTTTTTTGGTTTTATGTCAGGATCTTTTACCCACTTTGACCTGGGTTTTGTGCAGACTGACAAATCCAAGTCTATTTACATTTTCTACATGCAGCCATCTTAGACCAGTGCCATTTGTTGAAAATGCTTTATTTTTTCCATTGTATGATTTTGACTTCTTTGTTAAAAATAAAGTGCCTGGAGGAGTGTGGGGTTATTTCCATGTCTTCAATTTGGTTCTATTGAGCAATGTGTCTGTTTATATGCTAATACCATGCAGTTTTTGTTATTCTTGCTTGAAATCAGGGATGTTGGGACCAACAAAAGTTCTTTTATTGTACAGAACTGTTTCAGCTATCCTGGTTCTTTTATTTTTCAATATGAAGTTAATGGTTGCTCTTTCCAGGTCTGTTAAGAATCGTGTTGGAATTTTGATTGGAATTGCATTGAATCTGTAGATGCCTTTGGCAGGATGGCCATTTTTACCATGATAATCTTACTGATCCATGAGCATGGGAAATCTTTCCTTCTTCTAAAATCTTCTTAAAATTCTTTCTTCAAAAGACTTGAAGTTCTTATCATACAGGTATTTCACTTGTTTGGTAGGAGTTACACCGAGACATTTATATTACCTGTTTTTATTGTAAAGGATCTTATTTCCCTAATTTCTTTCTCAACTCTTTTATAACTTGTATAATGGAGGGTTACTGACTTTTTTAGTTAATTTTATATTTGCTGAGGGTGTTTATCAGCTGTAGGGGTTCTCTGGTAGAATCTCTGGGCTCACTTACATATGCCATCATATCATCTGTGAATAGTGGTACTTTGACTTCTTCTCTTCCCATTTGTATCCCTTTGATTTCCTTTACTTGTCTTATTGTTCAATCTAGAACTTCAAGTGCTATATTTAAGAGATATGGTGAGTGTGGGCAGCCTTTTCCATCCCTGATTTTAGCAGGAATGTTTTAGGTTTCTCTTCATTTAACCTGATGTTGGCTAATGGCTTCCTTTTATTGTGCTTAGGTATATGTCTCGAATCCCTAAACTCTCCAAAATTTTAAACATGAAGGGGTGTTGGATTTTGTCAAAGGCCTTTTCACCATCTATTGAGATGATCATGTGTATTTTTTTTCAGTTTATTTATGTAGTAGATTATGTTGATGGATTATCTTATGCTGAACTGCCCCTGCATTTCTGGGATGAAGCCTACTTAATAATTGTGAATGATATTTTTTATGTGTTCCTAGATTCAATTTGAAGGTATTTTATTGAGTATTTTGCATCAATGTTTATAAGGGAGATTGGTCTGAAATTCTGTTTGGGGGGGAGGCTTTGTGTGGATTAGGTATCATAGTGACTCTAAACTCAAAGAATAAGTACGGCAATGTTCCTTCTGTTTCTACTTTGTGGAATAGTTTGAGTATTGGTATTAGTTCTTCTTTGAAAGTCTGGTAGAATTTTGTGTTACAATCATCTAGCCCAGGGCTCTTTTTGGTTGGGAGGCTCTTGATGACTGCTTCTATTTCTTTGGCGGTATAGGTTTATTTAAATTGCTAACCTGATTTTGATTTAACTTTGGTAAGTGATACTATCAAGAAAATCATCCATTTCATTTAGATTTTTCAATTTCAGGGCATATAGGTTTTTGAAGTATGATGTAATAATTCTTTAGATTTCCTCAGTGTCAGTTGTTTTGTCCCCCCTTTTCCTTTCTGATTTTATTAATTTCAATACTCTCCCTCTGCCATTTAGTTAGTTTAGCTAAGGGTTTGTCTATATTGTTGATTCTTTATATTGTCTTCTTTGTTTCTTGGTTATTGATTTCAACCTTGAGTTTGACTATTTTCTACCATCGAATCCTCTTGTCTTTGTTTGCCTTCTTTTTTTCTAGAGCTTTCAGATGAGCTGTTAAGTGGGTAGTATGAGCTCTCTCCACTTTTTTTATGAACTCAGCACTATGAACTTTCTTCTTAGCACTGCTTTCATTGTGTTCCCTAAGTTTGGGTATGTTGTGCCTTCATTTTCATTGAATGCTATAGTCTGTAATTTCTTTCTTTATTTCCTCTCTGACCCAGTGGTCATCTTCCTTTATGTACCAACTAAATGTCTGAATCTTTATTCAGGATGCTGGTGACCTATAACAGCATTTATGGATTGCTTTTACTGACCTGCTGTTCCCGGTGTCCTGGTTTCTAGGTACACTTTCAAGTTCAGCCAAGGGGCAAGGATCAGCTTCCCAGGTGACTTCAAATATACTCCCCAGTTTCTTTGAGTTTGTAGGTATTCTATAGTTTCTGTTGATGTTGAAGTCTAGCTTTTATCCATCATGGTCTGATAGAATCCAAGGTGTTATTTCAATTTTCTTGTATTTGCTGAGGCTTGCTTTGTGTCCAACTCTTTGGTCAATTTTGGAGAATGTTCCATGGTGTGCTAAGAATAAGGTATATTATTTTGTGTTTGGATGGAATGTTCTGTATTTATCTGTTAGGTCCAGACTCATAACGTCTGTTAGTTTAGAGTCCATCTCAATGATCTGCCCTGTGGTGAGAGGGGTGTGTTGAAGTCTCACAGTATAATGTGTGGGGTTTGATATATGATTTACGCTTTTGTAATGTTTCTTTTACCAATATATGTGTCCTTGAATTTGGGGTATATATGTTCAGAATTGAGATGTCATCTTAGTCAATTTTTCCTTTGATGAGTATGAAGTTTTCCTTCCCCATCTCTTTTGATTAATTTTGGTTGAAAGTCTATTTTATTAGATATGAGAATAGCTACTCCAGCTTGTTTCTTGTGTTAATTTGCTTGGAATATCTTTGTATAAGCCTTTTCTTATGTGGTAATATCTATAATTATTGCTCAGTGTGTTTCTTGTATGCAACTCGTATGCAACAGAATGATGGGTCCTGTTTACGCATCCATTCTTTTAGCCTGTGCCTTTTATTGTGGAGTTGAGGCCATTGTAGCTGAGAGACATTAATGACCAGTGTTGTTATTTCCTGCTGTTTTGATGTTGATGGTGGTAGAGTTTGAGCGTGTCCTTTCTTTTGGTTTTGAGACTGTGAGGTTATTTGTTTCCTTTGCTCTCCTAGGTGTAGTTAACCCCCTTGCATTGGAGTTTTCCTTCTAGTATCTTCTGCAGTGCTAGGTTTGTGGCTAGGTCCTATTTAAATTTGATTTTGTGGTGGAATATCTTGTTTTCTCCATCTATGTTGAATGAAAGTTTTGCTGGTTATAGGAGTCTGGGTTGACATTTGTGCTCTCTTGAAGTCTGCATGACAACTATACAGGCCCTTCTGGCTTTCATAGTCCCTTGGAGAAGTCAGGTATAATCTTAATACCTATGCCTTTATATGTGGTATGGCCATTTTTCTTGTGCAGCTTTTAATATTCCTTCTTTGTTCTGTACATTTAGTGTTTTGATTATTATGTGAAGGAAGGGGGTTCATTTCTGTTCAAATCTATTTGGTATGATGTAGGCTTCTTTATAATTATAGGCATTTCTTTCTAATTTAGGTTGGGGAGATTTTCTTTATGATTTTGTTGAAAATATTTTCTGGGCCTTGGAGTTTGGAGTCTTTCTTCTATTCCTATTACTCTAGGTTTGGTCTTTTCATTTTGGTCTTTTCATTTATGTTAGGTACAATTTAGATTTAACAGTTTCTTTGACTGATGTACCAATTTCTTCAGTCGTGTCTTCTACACCTTCTACACCATCTTTTGTATTGTATTATTGATGCTTATGTCTGTAGTTTCTTCCTTCGGTTTTCCATCTCCAGGATTACCTCAGATTGTGTTTTCTTTATTGCTTCTATTTCCATTTATAGGTCTTGGACATTTTTATCCATTTCCTTCTCCTGTTTGGTTGTATTTTCTTGTATTTCTTTAAGGGATTTACTCAGTTCCTACATCTGCTTGATTGCATTTTCCTGTTTCTTTAATTTATTCAATTCCTTCACCTGTTTTGTTGTATTTTCCTGCAGTTCTTTAAGATATTTATTTTCTTCTCTTAAGGCCTCTATCACTTTTATAACCTCAGATTTAAGATCATTTTCTTGTGCTTTCTGTGTGATAGTACCCTTGGGGCTTGCTATTGTAGGGTAGTTGGGGTTTGGTGGAGTCATATGGCCCTGGGTTTTGTTGCTAGTGTTCTTGCCCTGACCTCTAACCATTTGTTTGACTCTCTTATTAGCAGGCTTGGTAGTCTCTGATGGTAATAGGTCTCTGGTGTTGTAGATAGATCTCATGGACCCAGATCAAAGCAGTCCTCTGTTTTTCTTTCTGCTCCCTGACCTTTGCCAGTCTACGGGACTACGGATTGGAATTGGTCCCTGGGAATGACACAGGCCAAAGAAGTGGGTAGTGGGGCACAGAGGGCACTGGACATACCTGGCCACTGTAGCTGGCAAATTGTGGCAGGCCAGTAGATTGGGGATATCAGGGAGTCCCATCTGCTGCTCTCTGAACTGTTCTGGTCTCAGAGGATACCAGATCAGGGTGGCCTATTTCTGTTTTATTTAACTTGATTTTGGTATCTGTATTAGTCTCTTAAAATGTTGTTGATTATATTTGTCCTGATCACAGAAAAATAGTGTAAAAATATCTATGAGCTTGTATCAGAAATACAAGGGCCTCTAGGTGTATATTTATAAAATATATTATCTCTATTAAGATGCCAGAAAGTCTCAAAATATTTTTTGTACTTAAAAAATATTATCACTCTGAATGTCTTAAATGCTTGAAGTAAACATAAATAAAAACAAGAAGAAAAAGCTTTACAGTCCTTGATTTAGATAGTAATTATTTTAAAACAACTTTTATAGGGACTAGAGAGATGACTCAGCAATTGTGAGTACTTACTGCCCTTTCAGAGACCAGGTTTCCTTTCCCATCTCATAACTCTTTATGGCATCTTGTAACTCTTTCACATTCAGAGAGTTCATTGTACTTTTCTTTCACTTCATGCCCATATATGGTGCACATTCATATAGTCAATCACACAATATGCATACAAGAAATATTTTAAAAATAATAAGGTGTTCTGACAATGGTCAAGTATGATCAATAGTGGGTACCTAGCTTTCCTTTAAGATAAGTGGGAAAAAAGACCAAAATTTGTTTGCACATAAAATGCTGCTCTGTTGGCCAATAAATAGTATACATTAAATATTCAGAGATATAAAGACAAAGACCTTTTCTACTAATGTGAGTGAGGTGCATCATGTACACATTCATTTTGTTTTGGAAGGAAATGCAAATAGCAGAAGCAAAAGGTACAGATCAACAGCTAATATAAGTTCACAATAGAAGACAAAATTAAATAAAATTATAAATTGTTTTATTAAAAAGGTAGTATTAGAGTTGCATTATTATGCACATAACTAAATTGTAAATTTGAAAAGGAGGACAATTAATAAGTGTAATTCACTAAGTAGTGAGGTTTTCATATATGTAGCCATTACTAGTCACAATAGTCCCTGAAGAACTCCATTAATCTTTATCTAGAATGAAATAGGAGGTTTTTTGAACTTCTTTTGTTTTGTTTTTTCTTCAGTTCACAAGGCACATTAATAATGGGCACAGTGTTTGAACTGAGCTTTTTCATGCTTTATGATTTATCACAAATATGCATCAAGCTCAAGGGAGATAAGAAAACATGCTAATGGTGTAGAGAAGTAGAAATGACTCACTTTAATATTGTTGTTGATAATTTTATTTTTTTATTAATTACAAGTTATTTACTTTGTATCCCAGCTGTAGCCCCTCCTTCATTCCCTCCCAATCCCACCTTCCCTCCCTTATCTCCTCCCTGCCCCTCTCTAAGTCCACTGATAGGGGAGGTCCTCGTCCCCTTCTCTCTGACCCTAGTTTATTAGGTCTCATCTGTACTGACTGCAATGTCCTCCTCTGTATCCCAGCAAGGCTGTTCCTCCGTTGGGGGGAGGGGAGTAAAGAGCCAGCCACTGAGTTCATGTCAGAAACAGTTCCTATTTCCTTTACTAGGACACCCACTCACTTGGATGCTGAGCTGCCATAGGCTACGTTTGAGCAGGGGTTCTAGGTTATATCAATGCATGGTCCTTGGTTGGAGAATCAGTCTAAGAAAAGACCTCATAACCAAACTTTGGGCAGAGTGCAGGGAATCATATGAAAGAAGGGGGAGTTAGTAAGACCTGGAGATTACAGGAGCACTACAAGGACCAAATATATCAGTTTAATATTGTTGTATCAGTCTCTAGAACATGTGAGGGAGAACAAGCATTCCCACTCCTTGCTAAGGACTTACTGACAATTGATGGTTGCTATGGAAGAGGGAAGTTTTCTTTATGTGAAATCTGAAAGCCTAAATACAATCAAGTGAATGACACACACACACACGAATATATGAGCAGCACTATTTCAACTTAGAGCACAACTTATGAAAAAGAAAGATACATGAATTTCAGAAGGGGGAAGGAAGGCAGGAGGAGTTAGACAGAAGTAAGAATGGTGACCACTGTATACATACGTGACATTCTCAAAGAGTAAATAAAAATCCTTATATTTTTCAAAAAGAAGAACTATCATTGACATACTTAACATGATTGACTTAGCATAGCGTTCTGTGAAGAACCGTATGCCCGGCTTCTCTGTTCAATCCCAAGAGGGCCTATACAGTCACTGGACAGGGACAATCAGAAGATGTAGACTCATGTAAGACTACAAGTTTACAGTGAAGAGTAGAGTACCGAGAATTCCTATTTTGGGAGAATGGGAGTCAACAGGCATTTCATAACCAGAAAGTGCTCTATTCAGATAAATTGGTTGAATATATAAATAAATTTATGTCATTGGACATTTTGCTGTTAAGATCTTCTAAAATTGGGTATCCACTATTCTGTTTATCATCATCTTATTTATAAACAAACCATATTTTAAAAAAACATCTCATTAAAATGGCAAGTAAAGTAACTAGTTTTCATTACACTCTATATATTTCTGCAAATGAGTTGCTAAAAGTTATTGAAATGAGAAAGTTTTCTTTGGTAAAGAGGTGTTTGGAGCAACATCTGTTTAATTAACAATTTTTAAATCCCATCTTCATTTTTCTATTCATTAGCAATTCATCTGGAGTTAAAAAAATAGTAAGCCCATCTGTATTTTCTTTTCTCCCTGCCCAGTACTAATTTTATATTTCCCATTATGCCTGACTTTGCATTATTAGTGGCATGTGCTTGTCATCTGAAGAATTTGTCATCTGAGTCACAGAATAGGTGTCAGTTTTTTCTGCTTGGCTTAGTACTTCTCACCTCTGTTCTTGAGAAAGCACTCTTTGAAGACAGAGACAGATTTCTCTCACATTCTAGAAGAGCACATTGGTAGCTTTCATTCTGTTTCAACACTTATTGAGAGGCTATTTCTGATGTCTTGCACAGGTTAAGAGTCCTAGGTGTATTTACGGCTGAAACTATACACAGAAAATATTGTCTCAAGTCTGTTCTTCCTTAGCAAGCCATCATGCGGAAGCCTGGCAGCTTAGGCTCATGCACCGAATAACTGCTCAGTTCTGTAACAATGCTTTGCTTTCTTCTCACTAGGTTATTTGGTGCAATTGAAATGGGGCCAGGAAGTCCCTTGAATTCCTCATGCCATACCAATTTACTCTGATTCCCTTTCCAGTGCTGGGTAGGATGATGCACTGAGCAAGCTAGAAAAAGCATCATTTCAGGGATCATTTTCACTCTCATGTAGCTGGAGCAATTACTAGTATACTGAGCTTCAAATGAAAATCCTTCCACTGCCCTTTATATCTCAAGTCAGAGCACTTCTTTTTTATTTTAATATTGTATCTCCTTTGACCCCAATGGGAAAACTCACAGATATCAATGCTTTAGCTGTGCTACTTGCAGTGTCAAATGTGAAGTCATTCTCAGGGTGTCCCATTTCCAACTCTTCTGCCCTTGGTCTAGTTCTGCTGATGTCTTTACTGCTAGTATTGCCAAAGCTAAAAATAATTTCATAAGTGCAGTAATTGACTTGGAAATAACTGCTTTTGTTGGACAGGCCTTCTCATTTATAAAATTTAAAATACAAAATAAAGTTAAAATATATTTATTTTGTCAAATCTGTTAGAGATTCTTTTCAGTTTAGTTTGTTATTATGAACTGAGAACATTATTTTCAATTTCACAAGTATTCCAAAATTTCACTTGAGTGTTACCCAGGGTCCAATTTGAGTGTTAGTCCAAATAGCTCCTTAAAGATATGAAAAAGCAAAAGTGTGTGACAGGAAGTTTGCACAAGACCATCTTTCCATTCTAACAATGACCATATATCCGTTGTCAGATTATGTAAATACATACTACATTGCATTAAGGAAAAGAAAAGTTTAGGACTTGTCTATCTGAAGACTGGGTGCCTATTTGCACTGCATTATCTAGATGGAGCCTTTTGTTAAAATAAATCCTTAGTAAGCAAAACTTTTAAAAAAATTCCAACTGGAAATGGAATGCAGAAATATTAAAAGTTTGAGAATTTGACTGTCTACTGCCAGTTCTGAAGGTAAAGGCTGACCAATGAAAAGGAATGCACGTGGCTTTAGGACTTTGGACTAATGATCAGAAGAAAAAGAAAGGTTTTTAGCACCAGCCTAGAAACCTGGTCTCCTCACCCGCATGATAGTGAAATGGAATTATCACCACCTCTAGAAAGACACAAAGAGTACAGTTTTCATAATGAGGTTTCATGCAGCTGTGAGCAGAGGATACCCGAATCATGTTAGACCCATCTTCTGAAGTGCAAGAGCATGAATTAAGGATGAATGTTGATTTAAACCAGACAACAGCATTTTATTTTTATCAGGCAGGATCTATAAAAGATTCATGTTTGTCTGTTTGGACATTGCTCAATTTTTTGTTTACATTTTATTAGATATGAAAATACTAAATATTTAGATGATTTTAATAAATATTTTGGAAAAATTTTTAAAAATTATATTTTTCTTCTAATGTTCATGGGGTTGGGACCAAACCTAGGGTCTTGTGCATGTTAGGTATGCTCTAAATACCAGTGAGCTTCAGTGACACACTTTTTAATTTTTTTAATTGAATTAGGAGCTCACTGAGCTACACAGTTTTCTTTTGAACTTTTTCTGTAGATCAGCTGGACTGAACTCATGATCCCATAGCGTCGCCCAGCTGAATACCTGGGTTTGCAGGCTTGGTTCATGAGCATGGAATTGTTGTCATTGTCATTTCCCATGGAGCTATCAACCACTCCTAGTTACAGAACATATGAGTTTAACAGATTTTATTTTATTTTATTTTAATTATTTATTTATTTATTTATTTATTTATTTTTTTTTTTAGTGTAATGATACATTTCAGACATCAATACCAGTCCTTTTTTTTAGGTAGTTGAATGTGGCTAGTTTTGTTTTTTATATATAAATATATTTACTCAAGTACAAAATTGGGAAATCTAATTATTTAATTAGCTATTTAATAATTATCCTCTTAAATCTGTGAAGAATTTTTGGTAGTTGGTTGATAGTTGATAGTTGATAGGTTGATAGTTCCTATTAGAGTTCCTGTTATGAATATGCGTTGGTGAGGGTGAAAGCAGATATGTTTAATTTTGTTTTCATATCTATGTCTTTTTATTCATTTACTTGAGCAGATTCAGATATTGGTCCAGCATCATGGACCATGAATCATAGATTGATTATTCTCCTTATCAGCAAATTTAAACTGGCCAGTTAAAAACATGAACAAATCTACAAATCTCCCTCCCCCGACAGTAGTGCTATTTTGTGTGTTAAATTGACACCATGAGTCATTTTATACGTATTGAATTAAGCAAATAGTTTTCCTGTCATCCCCAGATCTTTCTTTTCAAGTTGAAAATTAGAAATGTGAAGAATTCTTTATTAATGTAAGAAAAATGGAAACTTCAAAGGAGCATTTTTTTAAATTTTTTTTTCTTGTTTAGTTTTAAGACAAGTTCTCATATAATCTACAACAGCTTAACATTTGCTTTATAGATAAGGATAAATTTAAGGTGATTTTCCGGCTTCCAACTTTCAAGCTCTGCTATTACAGATATACATAACGATTCACTGATGGGTATAAGTTATATACTATGAAAAAGGCAACGGTTCTGTGACAGCAAATTAGGGACTCTTGTTGACGTTTTTAATATATTTGATTTATAAGTTATATTTTTCTAACTAGACTTAAATATAAAATTATAAAAATGTTACAAGAATTATGGTATAACTTTACATTAATAAGTTCACAGAAGAAAATTCACTCTCCCTCTTTCAGAAGTGACTAATTTCCAATAATTCCTCAGCTAAAGGTTGAACTTCATGCCCATCTTCCCTCTTCATGATAGTATTTTTTTTCTGGCTTGAGTTTGTACAAGTTTTGTGGTCAAACCCTAATAGATTGCCTGTGACTCAGGGAGTCTGGTGGAAGAGTTGGGAGAAGAATAGAGAGACCCGGAGGGGACAAGAATTTCACAAGAAGACTAATAGAGTCAACTAACCATGGACCAAGGGAATCATAGTGAGTGAATAACCAACTAAGCTCATGCATGGACTGGACTTAGGTCTCCTACACATATGAAGCTGATGGTTAGCTTGGTCTGTATGAGGGTCCTCTAGCAATTAGAGTGGGGCCTGTCTCTGACATGGAGTCAGTTCGGTGCTTTTGGAT
Source organism: Rhombomys opimus (assembly GCA_010120015.1). Lineage (NCBI taxonomy): Eukaryota > Metazoa > Chordata > Mammalia > Rodentia > Muridae > Rhombomys > Rhombomys opimus. Next base: position 428,300 of record REGO01000535.1, read on the forward strand.
TACTTTCTCCTAGCTGGCTCCATGTCAGGTCTCAGGGAATGAGGATGCATTTAGTTCTGATGCTAGTAGATAAGCAGGGGCAGGCTGTGGGCGTTCCCCTTTTATGAGGTGAAGGAAAGGGAGGAAAGAGAAATGAGGGTGGGATAGGGAGCAATGGAGGGAAGGGGCTGCTAAAGGGATGTAAAATGAATATTTAAAATATTATTAAAAGGCAAAAAATATAGTGTACGTGAGCAGCACAGTTTTGGCAACTTAGTAATTTGATATTAAGAAGGAAATATTGTCAGATAATATTGAAGCTCCATTCCTGGGTTATCATTGGCTATCTTCTGGGAAAGAATTAAAGGAAGAAGAGAGAAAAAAATGGAGAGAAGCAGAGAGAGGTGTAAGAGGAAAGAGAGAGTGGTTTATTGCCACTATTTATTTAATCACTTCACAGCCTGATCCCAGTTCCCTCCCTTTCTCCTCTCAGTCCCACCTTTATGCCCCCTCCCCCAAACCCCTTATCCTTTTCAGTAAAGGGGAGGCCCAAGCTCTGCCTATTGTTTGGCTGTGGGTCTCTGCATGTGTTTCCAGAATTGCTGGACGAAGCCTCTCAGAACACAATTATCTTAGGGTCCTGCTGCAAGCATAGCAGAGTATCATTAATAGTGACAGCAGTTGGCTCTCTCCCATGGTTGGGTCTCTAGTTGGGCTAGTCTTTGGTTTGATATTCCCTCAATCTCTGTTCCATCTTTATACCTACACATTTAGTAGGTAAGAAAACTTTTAGGATGGTCTTATGGGTGTGTGAATGTCCCCTTCTCTCCTCTGAGAGTTCCACCTGTCTACAGACTGGGAGTCTCACCTAAGGTCACTCCCACAGACTCCCCACACTGATTTCTGTTCTCTCACCCAGTCCTCTCCAAACCTCCACACCCACTCTCCCCACACCTAATTCTCACCCCTGTTCCCACTGCTCCACATCTCCCACCAAATTCCTTCCTTCCCTCTACTTCAGATGTCTGTGGTATTTCCTCTTCTGATTGAGATTGAAACATCCTCCCTAAGGCTCTCCTTGCCTTCTTTGGGTCTCTGAATTGTAGTATGATTATCCTGTACTATATAACTAATATCCGCTTATAAGTTAGTACATACAATGTGTACCTTCCTGGGTCTGGGTTAACTCACTCAGGATAATCCTTTTTAGTTCTGTTCATTTGCCTGAAAATTGCATGATGTCTTCCTTTTTAATAGCTGAGTAGTATTTCATTGTGCAAATGCACAATGTTTTCTTTATCCATTTTTTGGTTGAAGGACATCTAAGTGGTTTCCTGTTTCTATTACAAATAAAGCTGCAAAGAACATAGCTGAGCAAGTGTTCTTATTGTATGGTGGGGCATCTTCTGTGAATATACCTTGCAGTGGTATACTTGGGTCTTGAGGTAGAACTATTCCCAATTTTCTCAGAAACCTCTAGATTGATTTCCACAGTAGTTGTAAAAATTTGCACTCCCACCAGCAGTGGGGGAGTGTTCCCCTTGCTCCAAATCTTTGTCAGCCTATGAAGTCATGTGAGTTTTTTTTATCTTGGCCATTGTAATGAGTGTAAGATGGAAACTTAGAATTGTTTTGATTTGTGTTTTCCTGATGACCAAGGATGTTGAACATTTCTTTACTTATTTCTTGACTTTTGAGAGAATTTTCTGTTGAGAATTCTTTAAGTCTGTACTCCATTTTTTAATTGGGTTATGTGATTGGTTGGTATTTAATTTTTTGAGTTCTTTATGATATTTTATATTAGCCATCTGTCTAATGTAGGATTGATAAATATCTTTTACCATTTTGAAGGGTGCTATTTTGTGCTATTGACAGGAACCATTGCCTTACAGAAGCTTTTCATTTTCTTGAGGTCCCATTTATTAACTGTTGATCTTAGTACCTGAGCTGTTGTTTTTCTGTTCAGATCACTGTCAACTGCACCATTGAATTCAGGTTATTCCCCACTTTCTCTTCTATTAAAATATTATCTGAGTTGTTTCCAGGTTCTGGCTATATACCCAGATGTCCATCAACGGAGGAATGGGTACAGAAATTGTGGTATTTTTACACAATGAAATACTACTCAGCAATCAAAAAGGAGGAAATCATGAAATTTGCAGGCAAATGGTGGGATCTAGAAAGATCATTCTGAGTGAAATATCCCAGAAGAAGAAAGACAGACACAGTATATACTCACTTATATAGACCTATAAGATATGATAAACATAATGAAAGCTATACACCTAAAAAAGATAATCAAGAGAGCGGACATGGGGCAAGATGATCAATCATCATTTAGAAAGAGAGATGGGATGTGCATTGAACGTATGACAGGAGTGTACCAAGCGCATCTGAAAGTCTCTAACTAGCAGTGTTTTCAAAGCAGATACAAAGACTCATGACCAAACCTTCGGACAGAGTACAGGGAATCATATGAAAGAAGAGGAGTTAGTATGATGGGGAAAGGATAGGAGCTCCACAAGGACCAAATATATCTGGGCACAGGGTCTTTTCTGAGACTGACATTCAACCAAGGACCATGTATGGATATAACCACCTCTGCTCAGATGTAGCCTGTGGTAGCTCAGTAACCAATTGGTTTCCCATAGTGAGGGGAACAAGGACTATTTCTAACAGGAACTCAATGACTGGCTCTTTGACCTCCCCACCCCCCAAGGGAGGAGCAGCCCTGCTAGGCCACAGAGGAGGACTTTGCAGCCAGTCCTGAAGATACCTGATAAAACAGGATCAGATGAAAGGGGAGGAGGTCCCCCCCTATCAGTGGACTTGGAAAGGGGCACGGTGGAGATGAGGGAGTGTGGGTGGGATTGGGAGGGAATGAGGGAGCGGGACACGGCTGGGTTACAGAGTTAATAAAATGAAAAAAATAAAATTAAAAAAATATTATCTGGTTTCATTTGAGGACCTTTTCTATTATATATATATATATATTTTTTTTCTTAAATATATTCTGTAACCCTCAGCCTCGTCACCTTTCAATCCCTCCCTCCCTGCCTCCCTCCATTATCTCCTCCCATGCCCCTTCCCCAGTCCACTGATAGGGGAGGGCCTCCTCCCCTTCTATGTGACCCTAGCCTATTAGGTCTCATCAGGACTGTCTTTCATAGTCTTCCTCTGTATCCCAGTAAGACTGCCCCCAACCTCAGGGAGAGAGGAACAAAGAGCCAGCCTCTGAGTTCATGGCAGAGACAGCCCCTGTTCTCCATAATAGGGAACCTACTTGGACACTGAGCTGCCACAGGCTACATCTGAGCAGGGGTTCTATGTTATCTCCATGAATGGTCCTTGGTTGGAGTATCAGTCTCAGAAAAGACCCCTGGCCCAGATCTTTTGGTTCTGTTGCTTTCCTGTGGAGCTCCTGTCCTCTCCAGGTCTTTCTGTCTCCCCCTTCTTTCATAAGATTCCCTGCACTCTGCCCTAAGTTTGGCTATGGGGCTCAGCATCTTCTTTAATACCCTGGTAGGTAGAGTATTTCAGAGGCCCTCTGTAGTAGGCTCCAGTCTTATTCCTTGTTTTCACCTTCTTCTGAGGTCTATCCCATTTGCCTTTCTGAATGAGGATTGAGTATCTTACCAAGGGTCCTCCTTCTCACTTAGATTCTTTAGGTGTACAGATTTTAGTATGTTTATCCTATATTATATGTCTGATATCCACTTATATGTGTGTATATACCATGTGTGCCTTTCTACTTCTGGGATACTTTACTCAGGGTGATCTTTTCAAGTTCCCACCATTTGCTTGCAAATTTCATGATTTCCTTGTTTTTAATTGCTGAGTAGTATTCCATTGTGTAAATGTACCACAATTTCTGTTTCCATTCCTCATTTGAGGGACATATAAGTTGTGTCAAGTTTCTGGCGCTTACGAATAAAGCTGCTATGAGTATTGTTGTGCAAATGTTCTTGTTGTATACTTGGAGCCTACCACAGAGAACCTTTTCTGAAGAGGGAAGGATGTGGGAGTGGGTGTAGGGAAGAGGGAGGATAGCAAGGAGAAGTAGATGGAGGGAAAACTTGTGAAGTATTGTATGGGAGAAAAATCTATTTTCAATTTAAACAAACAATAAAAAATGTAAAAAGTAAAGAATAAACTTCTAAGAGATAACAACTAAGCATGTCAAAATAATGTGTAATAAGACAAAGCAAAAACTTTCATTTCAAAAATGGACACAGTAATCCAAGACAGGAAAATTTACCCAAGAGCAGGCAAAAAAAAAAAAAAAAAAAAAAAAAAAAAAAAAAAAAAAAAAAAAAAAAAAAAAAACAAAAACAGGGACCCATTACTATTTATTGTCATGGTCAGAAGAACCATAACAATACTAATCTAATAGCTATAATGTATTTGCAGAAGACCCTGTATAGAACCTTGTAGAATTTATGCTTGCTGCCTTACTTCCTGTGAGCTTTGTTTAGTTGACTTTAGGGAGACTTGTTCTCCCTACCCTCCACTCTCTCTGACTCTTGCAATCTTTATGCTTCCTCTTCTACAGGATTTTCTTTTCTCCAAGGGACTGTAAAAGATGGGCAAGGAAGCCTTCATATTTCCCATTACTAGGAGTCCTCATAAGAATGACCTCCATATATTCTAGAAATTTCCCAGTCCACTTGGTTTCTAGACCACCTCCCAAATTCCTGCTAAACCCATATGTCTCTCCTCACACTCTACTAGCCCCTACCTGATCCCTCCCACTGCTGTCCCCACCTAGTCCCAGTTTATTCTTTTTAGGAAGATATGTGTGTTGTTCCCAAACCCCTCAGACACTCTCGTTTTTACCTAACCATCTGGGGTTTGTCGATTGTAGCTTTGCTACCATTTATTTAATAGCTCATATCCACTTAGAAGTGAATACATACCACATTTGTCTTTCTAGGTCTGGGTTACCTCACTCAGGATGATTTCTTCTAGTCCATCCATTTGCCTGAGAATTTCATGATGTTAATTTTCAACATCTGAGTAATATTCCATTATATAAATATACTACCTATTTTGTTTATCAGTTTTTCTGTTGGAGGACATACAGGTTGTTTCCTATTTCTGGCTATTATGAATGATGCCACAACGAATATTGTGGAGTAAGTGTTCTTGTGGTAGGATGGAAAATATTATCTTTCTGGCATATGCCTAGGAATGGTATAGCTAGATCACAATGTAGATCAATTCCCAAATTTCTAAGAAACTGCCATGTTAATTTCCATAGTGGCTATACAAGTTTGCACTCCCACCAGCAATGGAAGAATGTTCAAATTTCTCTATGTTCTTGCCATCATGAGCTGTCACTTGTGTTATTGAACTTAGCCATTCTGATAAGAGTAAAATGGGATTTCAAAGGTTTGATTTGCATTTTCCTGATAGAGATGGAGAACATTTCTTTAAATGTTTTTCAGCCAATTTAGACTCCTCTATTGTGAAGTCATTGTTTAAGTCTGCACACCGTTTTTAATTATATTATTTGAAGTTTGATATCTAGATTCTTGAGTCCTATATATATTTTTATATGTTAGTCCTCTTTCAGATATGGAATTGGTAATAATGTTTTTCCATTCTATAGGCTGATGCTTTGTCCAATTGATGATGCCCTTTGTCTTATATTAACTAGTTGTTCTGCTTTCTGTTCAGAAAATTGTCTCCTGTGCCAATGATCTCAAGGCTATTACCCACTTTTTTCTATGAAGTTCAGTGTATCTAGTTTACTCTTGAGGTCTAGAGTTTTTATTATTATTATTTATATCTTATGTACATTGGTATTCTGCCTGAATGTATGTCTGTGTGAGGTTATCAGATGCCCTGGAACTGGAGTTACAGACAGTTGTGAGCTTCCCATGTAAGTGCTGGGAATTGAAGACAGGTCCTCTGGAAGAACAGCCAGTGCTTTAAACCACTGAGCCATCTCTCCGGCCAAGGTTTGGAATTTTTTGAAGGGTGATAAATATGGATCTATTTGTATTCTTCTACATGCAGACATACAGTTTGACCTGCACTGTTTGTTGATGATGTTGTCTTTTTTTTTATTGTATATGTCTGGTTTCTCTTTTTTAAAAATCAGGTGTCCGTGGTGTCAATATGTGTGTAGGTTTGTATCTAGACATTCAATCTGATTCTCTTGATCAACATATCTGTTTTTAAGCCAATACCATGTCATTTTTAACACTTTAGCTCTGTATTACAGCTTGAAATCAGGAATGGTGGTTCACATCAGGAATGTTTTAGCTATTCTGGGAGTTTGTTTTTCATATGATGTTGAGAATTGCCTTAAACAATCTGTAAAGAATTGTGTTGGAATTTTGATGGAATTCTGAAATTTTGTTGGAATTTTGATGTGTTGGAATTTTTGCATTGAAATTGTAGATTGTTAGGCTGGCTATTTTTCTATGTAAATCCTACCAATCCATGAGCATGGAATATCTTTCCATCTTCTTATACCTTCTTCAATTTTTTTATTTAAAGACCGATTTTTTTAATCATACATGTACTTCACGTGTTGGTTAGAGTTTAGATACTTTATATTATTTGAGCCTATCATGAGTAACATTCAATAGAGAGTTGTTCAGTGTCCATGTGTTTGTAAGCTGTCCACTGTTTCTTTTTAATTTATTTTTATTTTTATTAATTACAGTTTATTCACTTTGTATCCCTCCCTGTAGCCCCCTCCCTCCTCCCCTACCAAACCCACACTCTCTTCTTCTTCCCCATCCTCGCCCCTCCTCCAGTCCACTGATAGGAGAGGTCCTCTTCCCCTTCCTTCTGATCCTAGTCTATCAGGTCTCATCAGGAGTGGCTGCATTGTCTTCCTCTGTGGCCTGGTAAAGCTGTTCCCCCCTCAGGAGGAGGTGATCAAAGAACAGGCCAATCAGTTTATGTCGGAAACAGTCCCTGTTGCAATTACTATGGAACCCACTTGGACACTGAACTGTCATGGGCTATGTCTGTGTAGGGGTTCTAGGTAATCTCCATAAATGGTCCTTGCTTAAAAGAAAAAGTGGGGAAGACCCTAGAACTCATTGGCACAGGAGACAACTTCCTAAAGAGAACACCAACAGCATAGGCTCTAACAACAACAATCAATAAAGGGGACCTCATGAAACTGAAAAGCTTCTGTAAAGCAAAGGACACCATCATCCAAACAAAACGAATAAGGTTGAGCATTTCTTTAAGTGTTTCTCTGCCATCAATATTCCTCTACAGAGAATTCTCTGTTTAGCTCTGTTCAACATTTTTTAATTGGATTACTTGGTTTGCCGCTTTTCAGCACCTCATTAGCCATCAGGGAAATGCAAATCAAAACAACTCTGAGATTTCACCTTACACCCATCAGAATGGCCAAGATAGCCAATGTAGCTCATGCTCTAGATGTACAAAAAGGAATTAATGCTCAACTAAAAGGAGACTTGATGGTGTTCAATCAGAGGATTGACCTCATGCAGGAGCAAATTGATACCCTATGGCAAATCGCTCAATTTGGCCGTCAATGGAAGTATGCTGGACTTTGTGTCACTAGCATACAATATGAGAATTTTTCCCGTGCTGCAAATCTGTCTAAACAATTGTCTAGCTATATTTTAGGTAATTGGACTGGAGAATTCGATACTATGATGGAGCAGCTGAGAGTGGCCATTGTTACAGCAAATTCTACCAGAGTGGACGTAGGACTAGCCACAGGATTATCATCATGGATTGCTGCAGCCATGAATCATCTAAAGGAATGGGCAGGCATGGAAGCATTAGCAGGCCTTCTGGTGTTGGTCTCCTTGGTTTGCCTGTGGTGTATATGCAAGGTCAGAGTCGCACAACACTGTAATGCAGCCATGATCATTCAGGCCTTTACAGCCATTGAAGCAGGACAGTATTCCCAAGCATGGTTGGCTACCATAAAAAGCTAAAATGTTACACTCAGGATGCGAGGCTAAGCACTGCACTCAGGGTCAGCCGCTCTCGACCCAGAGAAGAGCATGTCTGATTGCATGCGGGTTGATGCCCCAGGTCCCGCCTCTGAGAAAAAGGTATCAGACGGGTCTGATGCTCTTTGGGTGGATGACACCTAAATGAACATTGGTACAAACCCAATTTATTTCTAATATCAGAGATCAGACCTCTACTCTTGCCTGACTCGTCTAAAACAAAAAGGGGGAACTGTAGAGAGGTGTGTAATGCCACGCCTTAAAGATGGAGCTGGTTTCTGCCTTCCACCTTCCTGATGGTGAACAACAACAACTCCATATTTGGCTAAGGCTGATGATCTGGCTTGCTGCCCTGTATGTTATCTGCATTGCCCCCGAGGCACGCTGGGGTTGGCTACCCAGAGGCTATTTTAAGCTGTGGGCTGGCTTTCCCCAGGGTCAGAAGATTGTTCAAGGTTCCTGAATAAACTGCATTGAGAAAAAAAAAAAAAAAAAAAAAAAAGATCAGAAAGAAGGAGAGGAGGACCTCCCCTATCAGTGGACTTGGGGAGAGGCATACATGCAGAAAGGGGGGAGGGGAGGTGGAAGGGGGATACAAAAGGAATAAAGTTTAATTAATAAAAGTTAAATAAAAAATAAAAAAATTAAAAAAAAATTTTAAAAAAGATGCAAAAAAAAAAAAAAGAAAAACTCAAGTGACAACACATGCTGGAGAGGTTGTGGAGAAAGGGGAACCCTCCTCCACTGCTGGTGGGAATGTAAACTTGTACAACCACTCTGGAAATCAATCTGGCGCTTTCTCAGACAACTAGGTATTCCTAGTGCTTCCTTAAGATCCATCCATACCACTCCTAGGCATATATCCAAAAGAGGCTCAAGTACACAATAAGGACACTTGCTCAACCATGTTTGTAGCAGCTTCATTTGTAATAGCCAGAAGCTGGAAACAGCCCAGATGCCCCTCAACTAAAGAATGGATGCAGAAATTGTGGTACATCTACACAATGAAATATTACTCAGCAATGAAAAACAAGGAAATCATGAAATTTGCAGGTAAATGGTTGGACCTGGAAAGGATCGTTCTGAGTGAGCTGTCCCAGAAGCAGAAAGACACACATGCTATATTCTCACTCATATAGACATATAATATAGGACAAACCTACTAAAATCTGTACATCTAAAGAAACTAATCAAGAGGGAGGACCCTGACTAAAATGCTCAATCCCCATCCCAAAAGGAAAAGAAGATGGACATCAGAAGAAGAAAATAGGAAACAACCTAGGAACCTGCCACAGAGGGCCTCTGAAAGGCTCTGCCCTGCAAACTATCAAAGCAGATGCTGAGACTTATGGCCAACTGTTGGGCAGAGTGCATGGAATCTTCTGAAAGTAGTGGGAAATAGTAAGATCTAGTGAAGACAGGAACTCCACAAGGAGAGCAACAGAACCAGAAAATTTGAGCACAGGGGTCTTTCCAGAGACTCATACTCCAACCAAGTACCATGCATGGAGATAACCTAGAACCCCTGAAAAAATGTAGCCCATGGCAGTTCAGTGTCCAAGTGGGTTACATAGTAATGGGAAGAGGGACTGCCTCTGACATAATCTGGTTGGCCTTCTCTTTGATCACCTCCCCCCTGAGGGGGAAGCAGTCTTACCACAGAAGATGGCAATGTAGCCACTCCTGATGAGAACTGATAGACTAAGATCAGAAGGAAGGAGAGGGGGACCTCCCCTATCAGTGGACTTGGGGAGGGGCATGCGTGAAGAAAGGGGAGGGAAGGTGGGAATAGGAGGGGAGGAGGGAGTGGTTTATGGGGGAGCATACAAACTGAATAAAGTGTAATTAATAAAAGTTAAAAAATAAAATAAAATAAAATAAAATAAAATAAAATAAAATAAAATAAAATAAAATAAAATAAAATAAAATAAAATGAATAAAATGGCTACCATATCTTGCTGCTTAGGTCTACTTGCTTGAAATATTATTTTTCAACCTTTTACCGTGAGCTGAAGTCTATCCATAATATTGCTTCTTGGATACAGCAGAAGTATAGATCCTCTTTTTACTTACATTCTATAAATCTGTGTCATTTCATTGAAGAATTGAGACCACTGTCATTGAAAGATATCGATGAACACTTATTGCTAATTCTTGTTACTTTTGTTGTTTTTCTTGTTTGTGGTTGTTGTGGTGTTGAAAGTAGTAGTTGTGGTGGTGGAGGCATTGTTGGTGGTTTTGGTGTGTGTGTGTGTGTTTTCTTCCTTGCTTTGATTCTGCTGGTGTGAGACTATTTATTTCTTGTGTTATCATGGGTGTACTTAACCTTAATTGGAATTTTTCTTCTAGCACTTTCTATAGTTTTGATTTTGTAGACAAATATTTTTAAAAATTTGACTTTATCATAAAGTCAATTTTATCAAATATAAAATTGATAGTGATAGTTTTGCTGTGCATAGTAGTTTGGGTTGGCGTCTGTTATTGCTTAGATTTTGCAGCTCATCTGTACAGGCCCCTCTGGCTTTTCAACTCTCCATTGATAAGTCACGTGTAATTAAAATAGGTATGCCTTTCTATGTTATTGTTTTTTTTTTTCTCTTGCAGCTTTTCTAACTTTTCCTTATTCTGTATGTTTAGTATCTTTATTATTTTGTGGCAGTTGAACTTTTTTTCTGATCTCATCTAGTTGGTATTCCATATGCTTTTTTGTGTTTTTATCTCCTTCTTTAGGTTAGACTTTTTTTTTTTTTCAGTTAGGAATAGTGCTTCCTCAAGATCCAGCTATACTACTCTTAGGCATATATCCAAAATATGCTCAAGTACACAATGAGGACATTTGTTCAACCATGTCCATAGCGGCTTTTTCACAATAGCTAGAACCTGGAAAAAACCCAGATGTCCCTCAACGGAAATGGATACAGAAATTGTAGCACATTTATAGAATGGAATACTACTCAGCAATTATAAACATGGAAATTTTGCAGGCAAATGGTGGGATCTAGAGAAGATCATCCTGAGTGAGGTATCTCAGAAGTAGAAAGACACACATGGTATATACTCACTTATAAGTGGATATAAGACATATAATATAGGATAAACCTACACAAATCTGTACAACTAAGGAAACCAAGCAAGAAGGAGGACCCTGGGTAAGATGATCAATTCTCACTAAGAGAGAAAAACTGGATGAATATTGGAAAAAAGAGAAAACAGGAAACAGAACAGGATCCTAACACATAGGGCCTCTGAAAGATTCTACCCAACAGGGTATTGAAGCAGTTGCTGAGACTCATAGCCAAAATTTGGGCAGAGCGCAGGGAATCTCATGAAAGAAGGGAGAGATAGAAAGACCTGGAGGAACAAGAGCTCCACAAGGAGATCAACAGCACCAAGAAATCTGGGCCCAGGGGTCTTTTCTGAGGCTGATAATCCAACTAAAGACCATTCATGGATATGACCTAGAATCCCTGCACAGATGTATCCCATGGCAGCTCAATATCTAAGTGAGTTCTCTAGTAATGGGAACAGGGACTGTCTCAGACATAAACTCAGTGTCTGGCTCTTTGACCACCTCCTCCTGAGGGGGGAACAGCCTTGCCAAGCCACAGAGGAGGACAATACAGCCAGTCCTGATGAGACCTGATAAGCTAGGGTCAGATACAAGTGGAGGAGGACTTTCCTTATCAGTGGACTTGGAGAGGGGCATGAGAAGAGATGAGGGAGGGAGAGTGAGATTGGGAGGGAATGAGGGAGGGGGCTACAGCTGGGATACAAAGTGAATAAACTTCAATTATTATAAAAAAATAAATTTAAAAATGTATATAAAAAAAGAAAATTTTCTTTGATCTTTTTGTAAAAACTGTTTTCTTGGTCTTTGGGTTGAGATTATTTTCTGTCTTTTCTTCCTGTTATTCTTATGTTTGGCCTTTTCATACTGCCCCTGATTTCCTGGATGTTTTGTGTCAAGATATTTTTTTAATGTTATTTTTGGGAGATGTAACCATTTCTTCTATCCTATCTTCAGTGCCTGAGATTTTTCTCTTCCAGCTCTTGCATTCTGTAGATGAAGCTTGTCTCTGTAGGTCCTGTTCAAATTCCTAAAATTTTAAGTTCCATAATTTGTTCATTTTGTATTTTCTGTATTGCTTTTATTTATATTTTCAGAACATTAACAACAGTTTTATTCACTTTCTTCAATTTTTCTTAGTATTTTCATTAAGGGATTTATTTGTATTCTCCAATGATTTTCTTGTGTTTTCCTAGATTTCTTTAAGTAACTTACTTATTTCCTTTTTCAGGATCTCTATCATATTTGTATAGTTGCTTGTAAGGTCTCTTTCTTATGCTTCAGCTTTGTTGGAATATCTAGGGCTGGCTATGGTAGGAAAGCAGGGATCTAGTCTGAACATATTGCCATAGCTGTTATTATTTTTTTTTCCTGGTATCTAAACATCTGGTTTAGAATGGCTATATGTCTAAATCTTGATTTTTGGGTTTGACTTTGTTGGATGAGTGTTTACTTCATTGGTTTCTTTTTCCACTCTAGATTTCCAGAGTGTGATGACTGTGTGTTGCCTGTTTTATTGGCCTACTCCCCTGTTGTGTTCATAGGGAATGCCTGCTGGCATTGAGTGATGAGTAGTGTCTGCGTATTAGAGTAGGAAGGTCTGTAGAATGCACAGGACATATGGACTGGGAGAGAGGCTACAGTTGTTGTTCTATTGTGATATTCAGAATAAGAAGGATTAATTCTGGTTGAGAAGCGGTGCCTGCTAAAGTTGGTGGCTAGGCTATAACAATGAGTTAGGGAGATAGGTTAGGAAGAGATGTTCTGTGGGATTCCCAGGAGATGTAGGTGCCAGTGCAGCAGTGAGGATGTAGGTGGAGACTTATTCCAGCTCTAGAGAGGAAACTAAGGGATTGGGTCTGGGGGAACTGAGAGAGTAGTGAGGTCTGAGGGCAATGTAGGCAGTTTTTCAGCAGATACGACTTCTCCTTCTTTTTTAACAAACAAAGATTAAATCATTAAGCTTAATTACTTTATTCTATTCATATCTCAGTAGTCCTAAATATAAGCACCAAAGAAATATTAAGTTTCTATTCTCTTAATGTTCCCAAAAGTTATTAAATTTAGCATGAACTAGAGGAAGCACCATATTCAAATATTACATTAGTCATATAATTAACATTTAATGAATGAATGTCTCAAATCAATAAGCACGGTTGCATATTTCTGTAATCCTAGAAGTCAGTGTGCAGGAAATGGAGTTCATTTCTAGTTTTTGCTTCTCTAAAAGAAAAGTATGTAGATTGATAATCTTCCCTTTGGGCATATTTTCCACTTGTAGCTTTCCTTTGCAAAGTAATTTGTTTAATTTTATTAAACCCCAGTAAATATTTTATTGAAATATTTGAAATGTCTGAATGAAATGGTGAAGTCGGCTTACAAAAGAACCAAGAAGTGTCATTGTAATGCAGGAACTGGATGAATTACTAAAAAAATGAATAAATATAAAATATTATCAACGAAAATATAAAAATTGAGTACAAAGAAGAGAAGAGAGTTCTCTTCACTGTGAAGAAAAAAAAAACTAGTGTGATGAAAGAGAGATGAAAACTATCCATGAAATAGATGAGGGTGAGGGATATTTCAAAATGAGGAAATGGTCTAAATCATGAGAGAAATTGGGTTTGTGAACAGAAACTTCTTTAAGATGGTAAAATTGAAGGTTAGGGGAGTTCCAGAGCACAAAAAAATATATAAGACTATTACAGATATTGCAAACTATGTTTGATCTAGTACTGTAGGTATAATCTATGTGGTAGCCAGTATCTTCTTTTTTAGAGTGATGACTTACAATAATCTGGTTATATAAATAAGAGTCTTTTACTCATTATATAAATTAACTTTAAATATAATTAAATAATAGTTCACTATGGAAGTGAGAATCTAGTTAGTTTATAAAAATAATTAAAGAGAGACCAAATGATAATAAAATCTAAACAGGCATAAACATTTAATACATGCCTGGAGACTGACTTCATGAGAAGGTTATTGAAGAAACCCATTAATAAGAATAATTAATAAGAAAGATTATTTCTGGGATAGCTCACTCAGGATGATCCTTTCCAGATCACACCATTTACCTGCAAATTTCATGTATCCATTCTTCAGTTGAGGGGCATCTGGGTTGTTTCCAGCTTCTGGCTATTACAAATAAAGCTGCTACAACCATGGTTGAGCAAATGTCCTTATTGTGTACTTCAACCTCTTTTGGATATATGCCTAGGAGTGGTATGGCTGGATCTTGAGGAAGCGCTATTCCTAGTTGTCTGAGAAAGCGCCAGATTGATTTCCAGAGTGGTTGTACAAGTTTAC
>REGO01000535.1:453098-473843 GCA_010120015.1 Rhombomys opimus
TATGAGTCTCTGGGAAGTTCCCTGTGTTCAAATTTTCTTGTTCTGTTGCTCTCTTTGTGGAGGCCCTGTCCTCTCCAGCTCTTACTATTTCCCAGTTCTTACATAAAATTCCATTCACTCTGCCCCACAGTTAGTTGCCCATCAGGCTTGGCATCTGTTATAAAAGCATATGCACTAGACATGAGTGCATGTTTTACAATTAATTGAAATTTACACAGTACAAAAGTCACCAATCTCAATGTCTTCTTGAATGATATTTACTGAATTACATTGTTTTCAATCATTAGCCTAGGATTTTAAAACTGGAAAATCCAGGAGAAAATATTGGACAATACCTCATTCAGTATTCTCTTATGTCATTATCCTCTTAAAATAACTCACTTTATTTCAGTCTTTATTATCTCAAATATTTTATATAAAATAAAACATGCAATATGAAGCATTTTATGTCTGATTTATTTCATATTAGGAATTTGCATAAATCCAAAGCTGAGCTTTGGGGAGGAAGTAGGTGATTCAAAAATATCCAAACATAATTGCTTTGAAATAACACTGATTTCTTGTTATTAACTTGGAAACTTTGCAAATAGAAGCTGACATCTTTATAGAAGAGGACATAATTTCAAGGCTTGTTGATCCAGACTGTTAAAGTAACAAAAATCAAGTTTTCACTGATGCCAGCTCAGTAACAATCAGGACAAGACAGAAAAAGCAGGAAGAGGGAGAATAGGATTGTATGACGAAATTGAAGCCTGATCTTAGTAATTTTAGTAATGTGTAAACCCTTGTCTTCACAGCTGTCAATAGACATCTAAAATAAAATTAATATATGGTTTTTCCTGCCATTATTCAGAAAATAAGTAAAGATATTTTGGTATTCCTATGTTTAGGGATTTTTCGTGTTTTGTTTTGAATTTGGTTCTGCTTTTCTTCTGGCTTTGTCTAGCTTAGGTCATTGAATCATAGATACACTTTTCAGTTATTTTCCATACATGGCAATAAAATTATAGAATTAGCACCAAATCTTCAAATACTGTAAAAACAACAGACATCTCAATTTAGGTTATCTCAACCCACATTAATAAATGAGAACTTAGAAAAGTTGTAGTAAAATTTCCATATAATTATCAATTCTTTCAAATATTGAAAAATTTCTGTTTATATTTTATTTATCAATGATCTTATAAGATATAAATATTTATTTTTATTTTGTTATATTTTAATTAAGTCAATTTACATCTTGGTCATAGGCATCTCCTTCTTTCCTCCCAGTCCCATCCTCCCTCCTGCATTCCTTCTCCCCTATTCCTCAGAATACCTAAGACACACCAGCTCATTTATTCACATAAGGACTGAGTTCACCTTCCTTCCCTGTGGCCTGGTAGGAAAGTCCCATCAGAGGGAACTGATCAAAACCCAGGCAAGATAGTCCATGTCAAAAATATTCCCTACTCCCTTAAATGGTGGACCAACATGAAACCTAAGATATCCATCGAGGTTATCTTCATAGGGTCTGTGCATTGTAGTATATCTATCTGTACCATCTGATTAAAATCTGTTTGTAAGTAGGAGAAGACAAGGAACAGGACAGGAACCTCCCACAGGGGGCCTCTGAAAGACTTTATCCAAACTTTGGGTAGAGTGCAGGAAACCTTATGGAAAAAAGAGAGAAATAGAAAGACCTGAAAGGGACAGGAACTCAACAAGGAGACCATCAGAGCCAAAAAAACCTGGGCTCAGGGGCATCTAAAGAAACTGATACTCTAACCAAAGACCGTGCATGAAGAAGACATATACCCCATGCTCAGAAGAAGCCCTTAGGCTGCTCAGTTTCCAAGTGGGATCCCTAGTAAGGGGTTCAGGGTCTATCTTTGACATGAACACAATGGCCTGCACTTTGGTCACCTCCCCCTGCAGAGTGCAGCCTTACCAGACCACAGAGGAAGATGATGCAGCCAGCCCTGATGAGACCTGGTAAACCAGGATCAGATGGAAGGGGAGGAGGTCCTCCCATATCAGTGGACTAGGGAAGGGGCATAAGGAAAGAGGATGAGTGGGAATGGGTGGAGATGAGGAAGGTGGCTACAGCCAGGATACAAAGTGAATAAAATGTAATAAATAAATAAATGAATGAATAAATAAATAAGTAAATAAATAAATAAATAAATAAATAAATAAATAAATTTAAAAAATAAGTGAGTATACACCATGTATGTCTTTCTGGGCCTGTGTTACCTCACTCAGGACGATCTTTTCTAATTCCATCCACTTGTCTGCAAATTTCATGATTTCCATCTTAAACCTGTCACAGAGATGAAGATAAAAATCTCAAGTGTCAAAACATACTGACAAGGATGTGGAGAAAGGAGAATTCTCTTCCATTGCTGGTGGGAGTCCAAACTTGCACGTGTACTGTGGAAATCAATCTGGCACTTTCTCAGAAAACTGGAAATAGCCATACCTTAAGACCCAGTTATTCCACTCCTGGGCATACACGCAAAAGCTACTCCAACATAGAACATTTGCCCAACCATGTTCATAGGAGCTTTGTTCCTAATAGCCAGAAACTAGAAACAACCTAGATGGCCTTCAATAGCAGAATGGATACAGAAACAGTGGTACATTTACACAATGGAATAATACTCAGCCATTAAAAACAAAGACATTTGCAGGCAAATGGTTAGAACTAGAAATGTTCAGATATTTAAATGTGAAATGATATATTAATGTTGTTCTCTATTCTGTCACAACAGAACACAACATTTCTCACTCACGATGCATAGAAAACTACAGGAAAATTATATTGCTAAAAAGCTAAAATATAGACAGTCATTTTAATTAATTTTTTATTAATTACAACTTCTCACTTTGTATTCTAACTGTAGCCCCCTACCTCACTCCCTCCCAAACCCATTTTTCCTCCCTCTTCCTCTTCTGTGCCCCTTCCTTTAGTCCACTGAAGGGGAGGTCTTCCTCCCCTTTCATCTGACCCTAGCCTATCAGGTCTCATCAGGGCTGGCTGCAGTTAGATGATCATTTTTTAAAAAGTATATTGCTACTGCCAAAATTGTCTATCTATATGTGACTATATAGCACCATTCTCAAATATACATGTTTATTTTGTTGGAGCTCAGAAAGTTCACTAGCTATGTTCATTTGTTTGTGATAGGTCTCACTCTGTAGCTAGTACTTGGTGCTGGAGGAAAAGAAGCAGAAGTTCAAGGCCAGTCTCAGCAATGGCAGGCTACAAGAAAACGTGTCTCAAGTAACCCAAATGTAAAACATATTAAAATACTCCTCTCCCACCAAAATCAATGAAATTTCAATCTCATGTTTTCATAGTAATTCAGTATTCACACCAGACTAAATTATTTGTCTCTACATAGCAGTTTTCATTTTGCTTTGGAGTAATGAAAACAAAAGAGATTTCTTTTATTGCTTTTTTGCAATTAAATTAAAACATGAAAGTATGTATTCATGGTGTGAATTTATGAGTGCAGGTTTGTCTTAAAACCAGTATGTGGATTCTAACACCTGATGCTCATGGTTTTAAATCTGTCAGTTGATCTGAGCATACACTGTAATTTGTGGGCTTTTCTAGGGAGTCGAACTTCTGGAGAAAAAGAAAAAATCCCATTCCAGTCTCAAGGATCTTTAAACAAGCATTTCGGCATTTGGCAAAACAGTTTCTATGTACAAGTGATAATGGTGAAAATACAATGGCCTGTGAGTCCTAAAGAGTACATACATGTGTGAAGAAAACAGTGAAATCTCTTAATTTTACTTGCAGGTAATAAAACAATTATTTGTGAATGAGACACACATCACTTGCTTTTACTCCCAGCAGGATTAATTTGTTTCAAGCGTATCTACTTTCTTTTTAAAATATTATTATTATTATATTTATATTTATTACACTTTATTTACTTTGTATCAAAGCTGTAGCCCCCTTCCTCATATCCTTCCTGTCCCACCCTCCCTCCCTATTTTACCCCTATACTACTCGTCTATTTCACTGACAGGGGAGGTTCTCCTCCCTACTATCTGACCCTAACCTATCAGGTCTCATCTGGACTATATGGATCCTCTTTCTCTGTGGCCAAGTAAGGCTGCCCTGCCAGGTAGAGTTGATCAAAGAGCCAGCCACTGAGTCCAGAGACAGCCCCTTCTCCCCTTACAAGGGACCCACTTGGATACTGAGCTGTCTATGAGCTACACCAGGTGTAGCCTAGTTCTTCTCCCTGCATGGTCATTGGTTGGAACATCAATCACTGAAGGACCCCCTGAACCCAGATTTTTTGTCTCTGTTGATCTCCTTGTGGAGCTCTATCCTCTCTAGGTTTTTCTATTTCCCCTTCTTCCATAAGATTTCCTGCTCTCTACCTAAAGTTTGGCTATGAGTCCTAGCATCTGCTTCCATACCCTGCTGGGTAGAGTCTTTCAAAGGCCCCCTGTGGTAGTTCCCTGTTCTGTTTCCTATCTTCTCCAGCTTGTGATGTCTATCTTGTTTGCCCCCTCTGAATGAGGATTAAGTATCTTCCCTAGGGTCCTACCTGATGTTTAGCTTCTTTAAGACTATTGATTTTAGTATTCTATATTACTTGGCTAACAAAACGATGCTGAGATTCCACCTGACATCCATCAGAATGTCTAAGATCAAACACTCAGTTAACAGCACATGCTTGAGAGGATGGGGAGAAAGGGGAAACCTTCTCCATTGCTGGTGGAAATGTAAACTTGTACAACCACTTTGGAAATCAATCTGGCACTTTCTCAGAAAATTAGAAATAATGTTATATCAAGGTCCTGCTATATCACTCCTGAACATACATCTGGAAGATGCTCAACCATACAACAAAGACAATTGCTCAACTATGTTTATAGCAACTTTATTCATAATAGCCAGAATCTGGAAACAACCTAGATGTCCCTCAACAGAGGAATGGATATGGAAACTGTGGTACATTTACACAACGGAATATTACTCAGCTATTAAAAACAAGGGAAATCATGAAATTTGCAGGCAAATGGATAGAACTAGAAAAAAAATCATCACGAATGAGTTAACCCAGAAGCAGAAAATCCCACATGGTATATAGTCACTTGTAAGTTTACCTACTTTTAATGCTAACCTACGAATCACAGCCTATCAGTCTGGTTATTATGGCAGTATAACAGCATTGACAAACACTCAGATAAAAAGTACTTGTTTTGTAATGAATTATTATTATTAAACTTCTGAAACCCCTCTGAAGTTTAATGCATCATTTTTCATGCATTTTATTAAATACGCTGTTCCTTTGCCCAGCTTCTATTTAATCCTTACTACCGTAAATTTGTCCATAATATTTTGATATCTAAAGTCCAGTCATGGATTTAACTCTATACTATGGGGCTAATTTTACTGAATGTTTATCTCATCTTTCCACATGTATGTTGTTCTACAGTATCTGTTAAGCATCTTTGAGAGATGTTTACTTAATTTTTTTAAATTTAAGTAATACATATTCACAGATGTTTACTTGGTCCTTTATTATGTTGAAACAAATGTATCTATACTTGCTTATCTTGGGAGGTATAAGTCTTTTTCTTTTGATTGTTAACGTATTGTAGACATTCAATCCATGCTCCCTTCATGCATGACATCAACGGATAATACAGAACTTCATCATCAATTCACAATAAATATTGAGCAACCTTTAACTGTAGGTCATGGATATAGTCAAATATAAGGATTCTGCATGTTCCTGCTTTGAACTATTGCACACATTTGTGGTAGATACACAAACTGATTTTTCTCATAGGTCTATAGTTGAGAAACGTAAGATCAAGCTGGCAACATATTCAGAATCACTTGGACTGTACAAAGCCTTTTTCTTGTTCTATGATATGCTCTTTCAGCGTACTCTAATCTTTAGTATCAATTTTTCTTTCTGTACACAGTGGGTTGTACTGGCATCACTTTACTAGTAAGAGTTTTTTTTATTTTAATGAATTAAATTCAAAAGCAGTAGTGTTTTGAAGTATTGGCACATCATATATAAATTTGACAAGGTGTAATTTATTCAAAGGAAGACATCAGACCTGATGATATTGTCCTCAAAAATTCTAGTATGTAACCTAATGAATCTGCTATGACAATTACAGAGGAAACTGTCTTCCTCAGCCTTAAGAATAATACTTAAAAATAAACCCACTCAGGTATCGTAAAAATGGAAGCTGCTGTAAGTAAAAAGTTTAAGGTAAGTTTAAACCCCACAATGCAGTAGTACCCACATTACATATATTGTAGTAATAATCCTGTATGCTCATCTTCTTGTCAATGCAAAACTGAGTAAGTTTGGCTGTGTTGAAATTATGTGTGCTACTTTTAAAAATTAAATTTAAGAAACTAAAGCAGTGGCTCACTGAACAAGGGCCCCTGCTGTGCAGATGTGAGAATCTCAGATGTGAGAATGCCTGGGAAGACTATTTCTCCTGTTCTATAAGTTTCAGTTACCTCTAGTTCTTTGCACGAGGATTTTGCACATATGAGTAAAGTCAGCATCAAGGGAAAGAGACACTGGAAGTTGCTGAGAGCACTCGTGACAGACACAGTAAAGGAGCTGGCGAGCTTCCAACTCAATGAGATATTGTGCCTCAGGGTGATAACGTGGAAATAGGGGAAGACACCCGACTTCTTGCTCTGGTCTTTACATTGTTGGGCTTGTGCTAATCCACTTACATACTCATATGAATGCAACACACACACACATGCGCGCAGACACACATGCAAATAACTAAATAAACCAGCTTGAATTAAAGACCAGTTTAAAACCATGAAGAGATGTTTAATAATAACTGAGAGCTAATTTGGCTGGAGCACTATTTCTCAAAAGTCCTTCTGATTAAGATAGCATTAACAAAATAAAATTGTAATTCATTTAAAAAACATAATTACATCACTTTCTCTCTCCCTCAATTTCTATATCCAGTGCTTTCCACATACCTCTCACTTTGCTTACTTTTAAAATCATGCAGTCTTTTTTCCCCACTGTTTTATGTATATTATATGTATATGAATTATTATTTATAATTATTTAAATACAATCTTGTTAGTCATTTTAGTGTTACTTGTATGCATATGATTGTAGGGTTGTTGACTTTTAGTTGAAAATCCAATAATGAGTCTCATGCCTGGGAAGACCGTTTCTCCTGCTCTATCATTTTTCAGTTACCTCTAGTTCTTTGCTTATGGGTAGAGAGCCCTCTTCTGTCTTAGCCTGTCTATTAACGTGCTTCATACATCCAATTTAGGCAGCCATATTATGGAGATTAAGTAACAGTTTTCATATCTTATCTCACTTATTTGCCTGGGTTAAGGCTAAGCTCTAAGGAAATTTCACATCCTTCCTCTTTTGAGGTAGAAAGGAAAGTTCAAACTGTGCACACCCAAGTCACTTGTGAAGTTCATCACCCCATCTCCCTCCTATGACTAATGTCAAAGCTTTACTTGCTATACCACCTTCTTATTAAGCCATGCAGAGAGGCCAATGCATCCTTTCCTTCTCAGAATGTACTCACATGAGAAATAAATGCTCCCTATTTTGTTCTTGTTCTGGTGATGTTGGTGGTTACTATCTGTGTAGGTGTGTGTGCTTGTGTGTGTGTGTGTGTGTGTGTGTGTGTGCACCCTCACCCACAACTATCACTGAATTTTAGCTTTATTTTAAGTATATAGTTTTATCCCACTCTTGTTTTCATTATCACAAACAAATGATGACTGGCAGATGTCAAGACCACTCAATATTTATGAGGCAAGTTAAGCATTACAGAACGAAGAAGGGATTTGGATTCAGTCTCTTGAAAATGGCTTGGGTTCTCGTTAGTGGAAAAAAGGCCAGGATAGGCGAAAAAGTGTAGCAGACAACACAAAATAACTCAAAGAAGAGCATATTGTCTTTGGAAGAAATTGAGTCAATATTCAATAAGGTGTGTTTGGTGATAAATTTTTATACCGTATGAGGGGTGGAGAAAGAAATTAAATGCCTCACAATTATAAAGGCTCGAGTTTAGATGTCAGCACTCACATAAGCTGTGTGTTCTCATGAATTATTGTACATCTTGCTTTAAAAATGATGGAACAGGAGGATCAGTTTGGCTTGCTTGTGTCAAGAAAACTTATGCTCCCCCTTCTTCTGGCCCCTATTCACAGGCAAGGCCATGTACAGGTACTTGTACTGACAGACACATACACATATAAAACGTATTATAAAATATAAATGTAGAATTAGCAGTCCTATGAGAAAGGGAAGGTATTCATAGGCAGGGCACCACCTACTACTTCAAGGGAATTGAGGCATTTTTCTGTGATTTAATGTGCAAAACTGAAAAAGAAATTGTCTTGTAAGTGGACATAAAAAACAAAGAATAATTTTCTAGTTTGACTCAAGAATCAAGCTGGAGAAAAATGACTAAAAATTATGATAATTTCATGCTAAAAATAAGAGAAGTATGTAAATATTCATGATATGCAATGCCTGGAGATTCAATTTTTTTTTTCAGTCAAGGCAGATCACATGATCCTCAAGCTTATGGCTATCTTACACTTGAGTCAAAAAACTGAGACATGGGTAGAGAATTTTAACTAAAATCTAAAATTCTGCTTAGATAGTAAACTATGTACCTATGCAACCTGTTTTTTACCCCATGTCATGTTCTTTATTTTTTCTAGGGTATGTCTCCTGAGTCCACAAAGTTTACTTAAGTAATTATTATTTTCACTTTACAACATCTAATAATGACACTTTGAATTTTAAAATGAACTTAGTTTATAAACGTGTTGGATTTTATACTCATCTCAGCACTGAAATCTATGATAGCACATAAAACTCAGTTAAACATTTGAATTATTATTTACTATTTAATGTTCATACGTTATTTTTTATACTCAAAAAATTGAAAACAAAATAATTGAGGAATTCTTGCTTTAACAATTCAGAATTTGAATGAAATCTGGAGTATTGTTAACATACAGGATGTCCACCGTTAGTAATGTTATAAAATTGTGAGGTTTAGTTGGCGTATCAAACAGAAGTCAAATTTCAGGGCTTCAGCATTTATTTACTGATAGGAGGTTTGAGCATGTTGAGGCTAGGTAGCAGTTCTATCCTGGACAATCTGCTGCTCTGTACTTAGACATGGAACATGCAGATTTCGTTGTTGTCATTGTAAGTTGTGAGACTTCACCAGCACTTTCTTAAAAGGAATGGGTATACTAAACATTGTTGTTATCAGACACTTGTAGCTAATAAAGAATCCCATACTGGTTATCAACATCTTTTAGCTTTATAATGCCTGAGCTGTCTAACCAACAAAACACCAAAGAGTATAATGGGCTCAACAAAATACTAAGAACACTATATTAAGAACCACTGAGCTTTAGTGTCTTTGAAGCCTTTTGCAACTCCATTATCCATGGGTCTGTGAATACAGTACTTTATAGTTATTTAAAATATAAACTAATGTTTTAGTTTTAAATCCATATCGCTAATGTCCTTTGCTCAGCAACGCTCTAACAAAGAAAAAGTGATCTACACTTTAGAGATTTTTTTATCCGTATTTCTTCCAATATTCTGTAATCAGTGGCTAATGCATAAGAGATTTTTGAATTATTAAATAAAACCTGCATAGTGTTTTACATATCTACTTCATAGATATACTACAATAAAGTGACAATTTATTTTTAAAACATTTTTCAGTGAGTTCTAAAACCACTTTAAATATGGCTTGATCATGTAATTTTATATGAACTAACTTACTATTAGCTTAACTTTTGGCTAGGTTAGCAATTTGTCTCTAATCAAAATTTCTGAGTTAAATATAGAAAACCCTTCTGAGATACCAAAATTTATGATGATCAAAACACAAGTTCAGATGAAAGTGGTTTAAGACTAGAACTTGCATATAGCATATAGCTTAATGAAAATGTCCCTTTTGCTCTGAATTATTTTTCTCACTCTGAAGGTGAAAATTTTGTAAAGTTTCAGTAATGTCCTTTACTAGTTAGGATTTTTCTGCCTATTTTAATATGAGAATGAAAAACTTAATTTTCCCACTGTGACAAAATGTCTCAGAATTCATTCATACTCATAGGGCCCAAGACAGAATAAAGCCTGTCAGTTCGAAATTTGATAGTGCTAAGGTCTTCAGCATATTTTAGATAAAAATACATATAGTATGAATTTATTCAATATTATGCATCATATAATGCTTTAAATGATTTGATATTATCATTGAATGATTACATATTTATGTTAAATTTTCAAGCTTGGACAGCAGATATAGTTCAGCAGTTAAGGTCACTTGCTGCTCATCTAGAAGATCTGGGTTCAATCTCCAGAATCTGTAGCCTACAACCACATGAAACTCAGTTTCCAAGAGATTCTACAGCCTCTTCTGTGTTGTGTGGACAATAGACACAGACATATATGCAAGAACATCCATATACATAAAATGATTCTGTTTTTAAAAAGATGTCGTGTTGCTTGGAAGTTGCAATTACTTATACATTCAGATTTATGGAAGGTATTATATATTTATGAACAGTGAGTACAATATTAGGTTTGTAAACTGAACACATACTCAAATTTAGATAAGAAACACCGCTAATGTAACGGTTTATATTTCCTTCAGTGTCTCTTATATAAAACAGGAAAGGAGCTCCTGAATTTAGTGGCTAGCTCTTTGACCATCCCCCCAGGGGGTGAGCAGCCTTGTTAGTCCACAGAGGAGGACAATGCAGCCATTCCCGATGAGACCTGATAATCTAGGGTCATATGGAAGGAGAGGAGGACCTCTCTTACCAGTGGACTTGGAGAGGGGAAAGGAGGAGATAAGGTAGGGAGGGTGGGATTGGGAGGGAATGAGGAAAGGGGCTACAGCTTGGATACAAAGCCAATAAACTGTAATTAACATGAAAAATAAAAATTTAATTAAAAAAAAAGAAGAACAACAGAACCAAAAAATCTGGGCACAGGGGTCTTTTCTGAGACTGATATTCCAACCAAGGAACATGCATGGAGATACCCGAGAACCCCTGTACAGATGTAGCACATGGCAGCTCAGTCTCTAAGTGGGTTACATAGTAAGGGAGCAAGGGCTATCTTTGACATGAACTCAGTGGCAGGCTCTTTGATCACCTCCACCTGAGCAGGGAGCAGCCTTACCAAGCCACAGAGGAAGACAATGCAGACAGTCCTGATGAGACCTGATAGGCTAGGGTCAGATGGAAGGGGAGGAGGACCTCCCATATCAGCAGACTGGGGGAGGGGCAAGGGAGAAAAGAGGGAGGGAGGGTGAGATTGGGAGGGGACAAGGTAGCGGGCTACAGTTGAGATACAAAGTGAATGAATTGTAATAAAAATAAATTAATTAATAAAAAAAGGGAAAGAGTATACTGGTAACTAGAGTGTTGTCCTGCACTGTTGTAAAATGCAGTGGTTTGCTGAGGACTGCCAGGTACAAAAGTGTTTCTGAGTTTAAAGTAGTATTTGTGTATAAAGTACATGAAGAAAATGGACTGGGATGGAAGAAGAGGATCATTCTCAATTCAGATGCCCTGCATGGTCCCTGGAACTAAAGTCTTTATTCTGCTATTTCATAGCTTGATTACAATGTTTTGTGGCTCTTATCTATTTTAAGGTCACTTTTGCATAAGTTACATAATTCTTGGGACTCAAAAAATGAACAACACGGGACCTGAGTTTGCCATTAAAATGTTTTTATTTATATCGTTCTTTGAGATTAAAAAGGCAAAATGAAGTATCTTTGAAGATATCTGGTAGTTTAGTTACAAAATGTAAACAATTTATGACATACTAGCCTTGAGTGGTTGTCTTTGTTTTTCAACATAACTATTAATACTATAAATTCAGTATCAATAGGAAAGCGAATGCTCCAGTGAGAATAAATTGCTCTCATGAATACAGTAGAAATATTTATAACTTATCACATTTGAGTCTACTTCCTCCTGGAGTTGAACTACAGGTGGATGTGAGCTTCGTGGGGTAGATTGACAGAGGCAGTCAGGTCTTTGAGTTCAAAGCCTCCCTGGTCTACAAAGGGAGTTCCAGGACAGCCAGAACTACAAGGAGAGACCCTGTCTCAAACAAACAAACAAACAAACAAACAAACAAGCAAACAAACAAAACCGATCAGCTTACCAAACAAAGGGGAAGAGCCATTCCCTCCAGATTGGCTGCTTACACACAGTTTAACTGAGAGCGTGAGCACTAACTCCCTTGGCATGCCCTGCCACCTTTGTGCTCTCCGTGAACCTCAACATTCACCACATCAAGCTCTCATCGGAGCCTCCTGAACTACACGGTATCTGCTTTCAACATTGCTCTTGCTGGTTCATACATTGGGCAAGCAAACCCAATCACGAGTCTTATTAAAACTTGACACAATAGAAATGTGATGTTGGTGGCACCTTATTTCGTGCCATGCTTCTTTAAATCCACATTTATACACTGAAGGCCATATGATGACCTATCATGGAGAAAAATGAAGCAGGAAAAAAATTCATTGAAATCTACTAGGGAAAAACAAGAGTGCAATTTGCCACCCAGCATGCCCTCCAATACGCACAAACAATAACTTGTCATAACCATCTGTAGGTCTGTTTATAGGAACATGCAAACAGGCCAGAAACCAGAGGAAGTCTGTCTGATTTAATAAATGGGCAAGAGTTTGGAAGAAATACATCTTTAGCAGATATGGGCAAGTCTGTTTTCAAGGGCAAGCAAACTTGGAATCAAGAGAAGTTCCCTGTTGATCCAAGTTTAATTTCAGTTTTGAAGTTCAGAATTATGCCATGATATTAAATGGTATGCAGGATAGGTAACAAGATGGTCCCAGATATACTATTTATATGTGCTGTGTTTTCTAGTAATTATATTAGGTATGAATAATGATGACATGATAATGAAAGCTTCAATTAAAAAGAGTCAACTCCTTTTCAGTCAGATTTATTGTTCATTGCTATACACCCAGTGTTAATTTTCTTTTTATTTTGCAGATGGAATTGAAGTCCTTAAAGTGACAAGGCTGGGACACATAAGCGGAGCTGCAGGTATAGAGTCAAGGCACTCAACCTTCTAATAGTGTAGTGTCCGTCAATGAAGACTCCATATTAAGAAGTTATCAAGTAACACCTGCAAAATGCTACACAAATGCTTACTGAATGACATAGAGTAGGCACATGTAGCAAATGGAATAGTAACTGTTTTTTGAGCATAGCATGTTTCTTAAAAAGTGATCTTCTCAGACAGTGTCCTTTGCTTTACAGAAGCTTTTCAGTTTCATGAGGTCCCATTTATTGATTGTTGCTCTTAGAGCCTGTGCTGTTAGTATTCTGTTCAGGAAGTTGTTTTCTGTGCCAATGAGGTCAAGGTTCTTCCCCACTTTTTCTTCTAAGCAGTTTAGTGTGTCTGGCTTTATGTTGAGGTCTTTGATCTACTTGGTCTTTAGTTTTGTGCAGGGTGATAAGTATGGATCTATTTGCATTTTTCTACATGTGGACATCATTTAGCCCAGCACCATTTGTTGAGGATGCTGTCTTTTTTCCATTGAATAGTTTTGGCATCTTTGTAAAAAATCAGGGGTCCATAAGTGTGTGCATTTATTTCTGGGTCTTCTATTCGAGTCCAGTATATATAAAGAACGCAAGAAGTTAAACATCAACAAATCAAGTAATCCAATTAAAAAATGGAATACAGAGCTAAACAGGGAATTCTCAATAGAGGAATATTGAATGGTAAAGAAACACTTAAAGAAATGTTCTACGTCCTTCATCATAAGGGAAATGTAAATCAAAACGACCCTAAGATTTGACCTTACACCTGTCAGAATGGCCAAGAACAAAAACTCAAGTGACAACACATGCTGAGGTTATGGAGAAAGGGAACCCTCCTCCACTGCTGGTGGGAATGTAAACTTGTACAATGACTATGGAAAGCAATCTGGCGCTTCCCCCAAAAAACTAGGAATAACACTTCCTCAAGACCCAGCTATACCACTCCTAGACATATACCCAACAGAAGATCAAGTACACAATAAGGACATTAGCTCAACCATGTTTGCAGCAGCTTTATTTGCAATAGCCAGAAGCTGGAAACAGCCCAGATGCCCCTCAGTGGAGGAAAGGCCACAGAAATTGTGCTACATCTACACAATGGAATATTACTCAGCAATAAAAAACTAGGAAATCATAAAATTAGTAGGTAAATGGTGGGATCTGGAAAATATCATCCTGAGTGAGCTATCCCAGAAGCAGAAAGACACACATAGTATATACTCACTCATATAGACATATAATATAGGATGAACCTACTAAAATCTGTACACCTAAAGAAACTAATCAAGAGGGAGGACTCTTGTTAAAATGCTCAAACCCTATCCAGAAAGGCAAAGAGGATGGACATCAGAAGAAGAAGAAAACAGGAAACAAGTCAGGAACCTGCCACAGAGGACATCTGAAAGGCTCTGTCCTGCAGACTATCAAAGCAGATGCTGAGTCTTCTGGCCAACCTTTGGGCAGAGTGCAGGGAATCTTATGAAAGAAGTGGGAAACAGTAAGATTAGGAGAGAACAGGAATTCCACAAGGAGAACAACAGAACCAAAAAATCTGAGCACAGGAGTCTTCCCAGAGACTGATATTCTAACCAAGGACCACACATGGAGATAACCAAAGACCCCTGCACAGATGTAGCCCATGGCAGTTCAGTATCCAAGTGAGTTCGATAGTATTTGCAACAGGGACTGTCTCTGACATGAACTGATTGGCCTGCTCTTTGAACACCTCCTCCTGAAGGGGGAGCAGCCTTACCAGGCCACAGAGGAAGACAGTACAGCCAGTCTGGATGAGACCTGTAGGCAAGGGTCAGAAGGAAGGAAAAGAAGACCTCCCCTATCAGTGGACTTGGGGAGGGGCGTGTGTGCCTAGAGGGGAGGAAAAGAGGGACTGGGATGGGTGGAGGGAGGGAACCATAGGGAGGATACAAAGTGAATAAATTGTAATTAATAAAGAATTAAAAAGTGATCTTCATAAAAAAATTTAGTGTTGTTTGCACTATTTAG
This sequence comes from Rhombomys opimus, assembly GCA_010120015.1. Taxonomy (NCBI): domain Eukaryota; kingdom Metazoa; phylum Chordata; class Mammalia; order Rodentia; family Muridae; genus Rhombomys; species Rhombomys opimus. The sequence goes on from REGO01000535.1 coordinate 468,220, forward strand.
CAAACTGGATGCAAAGACTTACGAACTACAGGGTCAGGCTTATCAATAATGCTCACACTTCTTGCTTCAAATTTTCTGTCATATTTTCTATCCATGTTGAGATAAAATGCAGCTTAGGAGAAAAAGAGTTTATTCTGGCTTCCATGTTCCAGGACATTATAGCATTTGGTCCATGGCAGTAGAAGTCTGAAATAGCTGTTGACATTCCAACCACAATGAAGAATCAGAGCAATAACTGCTCCTTAAACTCTGCCTGCTTATTCTATGTTATAAACTTGATGATCCCCGGCCAAGGGATTAGGCCAGCCCACAATCATGGTGGCTTTTTTCCTGTTAATTAACACAATTAATAATTTGCCATGTAGAATAGAGGCCTATCTCTCAAGTGAGTCTAGATTTTGAAAGAAAGTAATTATTCCTAACCATAACATCAACAGAGTTAAGAATTATACTTAATCACACAAAATGAATGAATGACTGTTATTCACCCCAATTTCCTCTATGATCAAATTTTCAATCTTTAAGGGAAGCTTTTTTTAAGACTCTGGATGCTTTAAAATGGGGTAAAACCTTCCATCCTTCAAAGAAGCTCTTTAAGACTCAGGGAGTTCTAAAGCATGCATCCTTAAGACTCAGACCAGACTCAACTCAGGAAAAATCTTAGGAAATCTCCGAAACTGTCCAGATATACAAGTCCAGTTTTGCAACCAACATTATATAAGCAAGAAGAAATCCTCGTTAGGTCTCAGTGGAAGAAGACTTGCTGACTCCTCATGTTACACTTGTCAGGGCAGGATGGCACATAGGGAGGAGGACTCCCTACTCTGAGAAGAAGGGGACGGGGAGTGGGAGAAGAAGGTGAGAGGTGGGATAGGCGATGAGGAGAGAGGGGGCTGTGTTTTGGGATGTAAAGTGAATAAATAATTAAATTAGAAAAAAAAAGAAATTTTTGAGAGGGCCCCACTTACGGTGATGAATGCCTTTAATTCCAGTCCTTGGGAAACAAGACAGAATCTGTGACTTTGAAGTGAGTGTGGTCTACAACATGAATACAGGACAGCCAGGTTACACAGGGAACCCTGTCTCAAAAACCCCCAAATTCAATAGATAGACAGACAGACAGACAGACAGACAGGAACCCTGTCTCAAAACCCCCCAAATTCAATAGATAGACAGACAGACAGACAGACAGATGCATAAATGCTTGAGAAATACTCTCAGGAAAGCTGAGCAGGATGGAAATGGTGAGATGAAACAAATTGCCTCTAGGTGTACCCTCTAACTTTCTGAGCTTCCTTCAAATTATGGAATTTAGCTCTAGGGTTCCATGCCCTGTGCTGTTATCCATAATCAAGTAGGCTTTTCTTGATCTAACTTTGAATTATTCCTACCCGTAAATTACCCATCACATGTACTCCTGTAACTAACCCAAGTAAACTATGCTGGAATTTAGTGAGTTCTTTACTTTGGTCTGACATCACTTCCTTATCTTTGGTAAGAAGATGTTTATCCACATCTGGCCAGGACAGTGTCAAACAGAAATTGTATATGAGGGAACCGGATTGAAGGAAGAAGTATATATTTTAATAAAAACATAAAATTTGAAATTAATAGTGATTAGTGTAAACAGGGAAAGCTCTTTTCAGCATTTCCAAATTGACATTCACAGGAGTATTCCTATTGAAACAGCATTCAAGAGGCTGTGGAAAGAATGTGAGTTTTATAGGAAAAAAATTGTCTCAGGGAGAGAGGAGGGCAAAATAAAAAGTAAATTTCAATTTTTGCATTAAATAAATAAATGCTAAGTAACAAAATTGCAAGTTGAAACATGTAATTTGAAAACTTAAGAGGATTTACTACAGTTTATCTTGTTATACCAAATACAGAAGTTAATTTATAAAAGAAACAGTGAAATAGATAAAACACAATTCCCCATTTCCATGTTTTTACATAGAAACATTTTTTCTTAGTTTTAATGGAATAATACATTTTGAAAACAGAGCTTGAATGAGCCACTTTATTAAATATCCAAATAACATTTATAAAATTACAGAGATTCTCAACTTGATGAGAAGAAAACATCAGCTGTTTTCAGACTGCAGCATTAATCAAATTAGTAGGCTTCAAGCACTAATGTGAATTACATTTAAAAAGAAAATGCAGATGTTTCAATCTAAATTTTTTTTCTAAAAAAAATATCCCTTCAATAGAAGCTATGTTCTGAAATTATCAGAATACTGAATTACTTCTCTTGCATCTCAAATTGAGGCACTAATATAATGTTGCCTATGGTAGTCTTTAAATAAGATCAGTTATTTCCAGTGATTCTTTTGCCTTACATATCTTCTGAATAATCAACAACACACAAAGTATTTATTGACTGGATGCTATTTCCCAGGAGCCATAAAAATCTGTTGTTTATAGTTGTGAGGGAGTAGGCAAAAATATGATAAAAATCACCAAAGTGAAACTTGGAGCACATGAACAAGCTTTAAAGTTGGTGTAGGATGAAATAATTCAACAGCCTTAATTTCTATTTGGATTTTTAAAAAAAAATGTCTGTAGAAAGAAGGCAAGTGTTTGGAAATACATATTAGACTTATAAACAGCAGTACTTGTGAGAAGGGTACACAGAGGTGGCTATAGATATATTCTATGGCAAAACTATCCTGATTTGAGGTGTCTGTTGCATAGACTCCAGCCCAGAGCCACACATTCTCCATAAATGGAGTCAGACTTCTATCCTTTTAAAAATTTATAAATTGGAACTAGAGCCAGCTAACACAAGTGCCTGTACTGAGAAAAGTTTCATTTCTTCTGGTTGCAACTTCAGGGAAAAGACCTGTGTGTGTGTGTGTGTGTGTGTGTGTGTGTGTGTGTGTGTGTGTGTGTATGCTAAAAATAGGGTATGGCCTGAGAATATCTACTCTCTTGGGAGAGACACATACAGATTTCTCAGTTCAGTTTTCCATTCTGTTTTTTCCTCAGGCCTCCCGTTGTAGGAATGCATGGATAGGTTAGAGAAACAGGATAGAAAGATCTTTAGATATTGAATGGAGGTTAAATGAATTATGGGTTGAAGAATGCCAGTTTTGTATGGCATATGGAACTAAGAATCATTACTAGAGTTAAACAGACATACTTATCTTCATTCTCCATTATAATTTTCCATCCCAATCTCTATTTTCCTCAAATTTATCCTAACTTGTGGACCTATGTCATAAAACAAAACAAACAACAAAAAAAGCACTCAATAATGATTTTTTAATATTATTGTAATTTGAATTTTATCACAAAATATTCACAGATTTTTTTATCTTACATTATATGAGTAACTCTTGGATAGGTATAAAGAACTGATTTTCCATTTTTATAACAGATGTTCACACCCTTTGCCAGGAGCACGACAATGCCTGAACATTCTATGTAAGCAATATGGTGATGATAGTTCTTAGCAATAGTACTTTAGATGAAGACATTATAGAACAATGGTTATTGGGAAAGTTTAAATAAGAGAAAGATACTTTCCATTACTAAAACAATTATTAGACATTCTCTGACCACGGCTAAGAGCTAAGTACGCATTAATGCTCCTTTTTGTTTTGTTTTGTTTTTATGGCCCTAATTGCTAATGTTAAATAAAGATTTTTAATACTTTTAGTAAAACTGTATTTATTTATTATGTGTGTGTATGCATGCATGTGCATGTGTTTGTGTTTAGGAGAGGGAGCGTACGCCTGTGTACATACCACCACACACCTGTGTAGAACTGAGTACAATGCTTGAGAGCCTGTTCTCTCCTGCGATTCCCAGGGACTGGTCTCAGATTTCTAGTTCCGGTATCACCTGCTGTACAATTTCACCATCCCCTATGGATCTGAGATAAGGCGAGGTGGTGATTCACAAAAGCAGTCATTTATTATGCAGGCTGCTCTATGAGGAAGATTTATGACTCATTCAAATTGTATCTTTTGTTAAACTCCTGAGTAAAATTGGTCTGCTGGAACTCAGCATATGAGAGAACACTCTCGAACAGCTGTTTAATGACAGCAGTTTCCAGCTCTTTTTTCTTACCAGTTTAGTGAGCCAGGGTAAGAATTGTTAAGTCTAAATAAATCAGTGCCGAGTCTATGCTGGAAGGGACTAGAGAGATCACTCAGAGGTGAAAAGAACACACTGCTCTTGCAGAGGACCATAATTCAATTCCTAGTATCCATGCTTGAGAGATCCTAACCTCTTTTAACTCCAGGAGATCTGACACACTCTTTGTGTCTCCACAGTCACTGCATTCATATGTATGCACCCACACAAAGACACACATACACTCTGTAAAATAAATATTTAAAGTGAAACCATGAAAACTAGATAAAAGATTTAAAGACATCTGAGACATAGCACAGAAAATCTATAATACATATATTCTGAATGGGTACTAGCAATAATCCCAGAATAAACACTCAACTCTTGCAAGACTATCAAATTGTGAGTTGAGCATCTTAACCAGTTTGAGTACAAAATAACTAGGAATCGGTTTGCCTTTCATCTTCACCTTTCACAACTATGATTGTAACCCATTAAGTACCCCAAAGTATCTGTTCAATTACTCAATTCAGTCAATGCTGGTTGCTTCAAGCCATCGGGATATTACGAGTTATTTAGCCTAATGGGCAAGGGATACTAGTGTTAGTATAGTGTAACTATACAGGTATCTGAAGAAATGAGAGCATTTGCCAATGTAAGAAAGATAAGGGGATAGCTTTCCTAGAGTTCAAGATCTTGACAAATCACTTTAAAGACAAACTAGAGTCTCTAAGGTAAAGTCGGAAAAAAATTGCATTTCAAACTAGTGGCCAGACGCAGTGCAGTGAACAGTAACTCATTTTAGGTGAGATGCAGATTTGGGAAGAAGGGCTACAGAAGTGAGGATGAGTATCATGCAGAAAGAGAAGAACATACCTCAAAACCAAAACCTAGTGCATCAGGGTACACATTCACAGAGTGAGAATTGCTACAGATTAAAGACTGAGTTGTTTGCTATTCCACCTCATCCACTCTTGTATTTTTATAAAAAATAAGATAAAATAAAATACATAACTAATAAGAACACATGCTAGAGATTTTAAGAAATATTAGCATATTTAGGTTATAACAAAATCTTAAGTCATATTTAATGAGTAGAAGCCATGAGTACTACTATCATTGAATAAAAATATGTATACTGTCACTCAATGTTCCAGACTAGCTTTGCCTACAAAGGGAAACTCTGTCTCAAAAACAATAAGCAACAATAGTAGCAAAATATAATCAGGCTCAATCTAGTGGCATAAAAAGAATGCAGAGTTTTAAGTTCAATTACTACTTCCAATATATTTTCTTTTTATTAAATCTTGGGTGGTTTGAGTTCCTCTTAAAATTAGGATATCAGTGATAGGGGAGGTTCTCCTCTCCTTTCTGATCTTAGTCATTCAGTTCACATCAAAAGTGGCTGCATTGTCCTCTACTATGGCCTGGTAAGGCTGCTCCCCCCCCAGGGAGAGGTGATCAAAGAGCAGGCCAGTCAGATTATGTCAGAGGCAGTCCCTCTTCACATTACTATGTAACCCACTTGGATACTGAACTGCCAT